>QLTV01003281.1:2738923-2763461 GCA_003457575.1 Thermophis baileyi | reverse complement strand
TCACTATATTCACCATTGAATTTCATTTGGTTAGATAGCGCCCAATGTTCAAGTCTGTCAAGATCCTTCTGTATCTTGAGCCTATTTTCTGGAGTGTTGGCTATTCCTGCCAGTTTGGTGTCATCTGCAAATTTGATGAGTTCCCCATCTATCCCCTCGTCCAAGTCATTGATGAAGATGTTGAAGAGTACTGGGCCTAAAACAGAGCCTTGAGGTACTCCACTGCATACGTCCCTCTATGTAGATGCAGTTCCATTGAGCACTACACGTTGAGTGCGGTTGGTCAGCCAGTTTTGAATCCATCTGGTGGTCGTGCTGTCCCACCCACATTTTTCTACTTTATCTAGTAGTAGGTTATGGTCTACTTTATCAGATGACTTACTGAAGTCCAAGTAAATTATATCGACAGCATTCCTCTGGTCCACTAATTTTGTCACTTTGTCAAAGAATGCAATAAGATTAGTCTGGCATGATCTGTTTTTGACAAACCCATGTTGGCTTTTGGTTATTACTTTGTTTGCTTCTAGGTGTTCGTTGATTCGTTGATGCTGAATAACTCTTGGGGGAAAAACAAAAAACTCCATTAAGGAACAGAATTATTTGGCAGAATGGCGTGGCTAACTAGAAGAAATCCTTAAAAGGAGTTTCCACGTGGCAATATTTTATTAGAGGTTTGATTGTCTCTCATCTGTTCATTTACTATTTCAAAAACTTGAGAGATGATTTCTCTCCAATCTTTCCAATTTTTACTTCAATGTTTCTACATTTAAACCAGTATCTTGCCTCATGGTATCTGTCTTATATGTTGTTTGCCAGACTTGTTTTTTAGACCCTCCAACCATTCCCAGTATAATTGATTTTTCTAAGAAATTGTATTTCATGACAAGATCAAAATAAGACATCCTTTGTTGGTAATCTAGAAATTCTCTGATATTTCTAGATTGATTTATCCTTGTTTATCCATGGTATACAAGTAGCCCTCTTGAAACCCGTAATTCAAAGGAATCGAATTTTCTTTTGTCTGCTTTTTATTGTCTAGCTTTAACAACTGTAGTTGTTTAAAGAAAACAATAGCTTTTACAATCATACTCTTGGTATTTGCATTTTCAATGAATATAAATTAAATAAAGTGATCGTATACAAACTTAATTAATTTTGTTTCCACTGTTAACTATTTTGTAGCCTCATAACTTTGTTTTCTAGTTTCCAGTAGGTCAGAGGTGGGAGATTGGTGCATCCTTGATTTTAACAGTTATCATTATTTGTTGTAGTCACATAATTAAAAGCTTTAGTGGAATAGCAATATCAATAGCACTTAGACTTATATACCGCTTTACAGTGCTTTACAGCCCTCTCTAAGCGGTTTACAGAGTCAGCATATTGCCCCCAACCAGGGGTGAAATCCAGCAGGTTCTGACAGGTTCTGGAGAACCGGTAGCGGAAATTTTGAGTAGTTCGGAGAACCAGCAAATACCACCTCTGGCTGGCCCCAGAGTGGGGAGGGAATGGGGATTTTGCAGTATCCTTCCCCTGCCATGCCCACCAAGCCATGCCCACAGAACCGGTAGGGAAAAATTTTGAATTTCACCCCTGAATTTGGGTCCTCATTTTACCCACCTCGGATGGATGGAAGGCTGAGTCAATCTTGAGCCTGGTGAGATTTGAACTGCCAAATTGCAGGCAGCTGGCAGGCAGCAGAAGTAGCCTGCAGTATTGCACTCTAACCACTGCGCCACCATAAAGCTAAAATGTAGTGTTTTTCATTATCCATCTCTTCTGACTCCATCTAGCAGTTCTTATTCTATGTATGGTTAAGGTGTGGCTTGCAAAATTGAGTATTATTTTACTAGCATAGGACTTAAGTGCAATTGTTAGTAGTTTAAGGTGTCTTTAGAATGCCTCCCCTTCCCCTTATTCTGCATTAGAACATACATTGATATGTTGCTATCCCTTGGCTACTGCTGCATTTTCAGAATCTGCTCACCAACCTCAAATATAACTTTAACTTATGACCTCAATTCCTTTAGGCTTGGGGGATATGTTAATTGAAAAGAAAGTAAGGGGAGTTCATTAGGCTGTTTTTTAAATAAATAAATAAAAGATCTTAATCTTTTAACTTGTTTGTGTTCACTGAACTTGATTTTCTTCTTCAGACAACGCATTACCAGATGCAGTCTGGTAGTAAACCTGACAATTCAACCCTGAGCTACAAATATTTTCCAGAGTTAAGACTTTCATTTCATGCACTCCTGTTGAATCAATTTCCTCCTCAGGGCAGGAGGACCTCCTTGGATTTCTGAGAATGAATTTCAGTTAGTATATAAACATAAATGGCCTTATTTTGTAAATGGTTTAAAGTAAAGCACTTCCTAATCAAGGTCTGTGCATTTGGGATTGAATAATAGCTGTTTTCTTCCATTCCAGTATTTAAAGGTTGATCCCTAACTCAAATATTTTTGTCAACCTAGCACTGGTTGACTGCTTTAAAAAATGAAGTTTCTATCTGGTAGAAAGAAAAGAAATTAGATGGCAATATCATAAAAAAAATAAGGAAGAACACCCTGTCATGTTCTTTTTTCTTCTGATTGGGTAGCTTTTAAAGTGCCTTTAAAGCTAAAGAATTATATTTATAAAAGTATTCCGAATCTCAAAATCAGCCAGAGCCCAAAGCATACAGAATGCACATCCACTATTAAGCTCAGCAGACCATTCAGTTCAGTAATAGATGAATATTTTTTTGGGATTTACATTCCATTTGCACATACAAACTCACACATAAAGTTCAGCCATTTAGAAGATTTTGTTTGGTTTTTTTTACAAAAAACAGTGGTTTACATTTTAGGCAGTCAGGCAATAGCATGATGAGTGGGTGAATAGACAGTGTTCTGTTGGAATATTTTTCTTCTGTGTTTAAAAATTGTATAGGGAGTAATTATTTTATAAAAGGAAAAGGCTGTCTTTTAACATTTGAGACAAATGGGCACATCATATAGCAAAATCCATGCATACCTATGTAAAGGAAGACATATACCTTAGGCATAGAAAAACCTATTATTGCCATTAATTCCATTCACTTTTCAATAGTCATATTGTTTGTTAATATCATTGTCTTTTGTTTATTAAATTAAAGCCAACAAATATCCCAAAGTCTGTTTTTTCCCCATTAATATTTCTATTCCTTCCAGGGAGTCTTCCAAAGTTGTTATCAGGTCATCAGCAAATGCTAATAATTTATTAATTTCCCTTTTAATTTTAACTTCAGCAATTTTCTCACCTTGGCTTATATCAAAAACCATAATAAATAGTAATAGTGACAAAAGATATCCTTGTCTAGTTCCTTTCCAGTCCCCTCACAAGTTTTTGTTAATTTCTCACTCACAATTATCTATGCGTTTTGTGGAATGTAAATTGATTTTACCTATTTGATAAAATTCTCACCAAATTCCCTATCATCTAAAATTTTAAACAAAAAAAAAATCAGTTCAAATTGTCAAAGACTTTTTCTGCATCAAGAAAAATCAGTGCTGCTTGTTTCTCATTATGTTGTTCCAAGTATTCCAAAATATCCAATACATTTCTAATATTATCTAATTCTAATCTGTTTTTAGGTAAAATCCCAAGTTGACCTTCATGAATAAAATCCTTTAAAACTATCTTTATTCTCTCACTTAAAATTATCATAAATAATTTACGATCATTATTCAATAATTATATTGAGTGGTAATAATTTTTTGGCAAAAAAAAAAGGCAAAATCTTGACTTTCCTTAGATACTAATGCTATATTAGTCTCTATCCAACTGTCCAGTAGCTTTCCAATCTGTAAAGTAGACATCACCACGTGTTGCAATGGTTGTAGTAGTCCGTCTTCAATATGTTTATAATAAGCCCAATTGGTAATATTCTTTTATCTAATCTTGAGCCTTAGGAGAAAAGATGAGAATTATTAGAAGACAGCAGCTTTGGACTAATATAATTAATTTGCTACCCCTGTACCTGGCTGGTTTTGCAAGCTGATTGGTTACAGCAGGGGTGTCAAACTCACGTCGTCATGGTGGCGTCAAGTAACGTATCAGGACCCTTCACTAAACCAGGTATGGGCATGGCCACCATGTGACGCATCCGGCCCGTGGACCTGGAGTTTGACAGCCCTGTGTTACAGCAACTTTTTTGTCTTCTTTTCTGAACTAGGCCCTCAGATAAAACACAATGAAGTAGATTGTTATTATCTGAAAGTGAACAAGGTGGAATCAATTTGGTCTGTTTTGGGATAGAGGGACATATGGACTTGCTGGTATGTAGATTGTTTTCCTTTTTTGGATGAGTAGTTTGATTGCAGGATTCGGAGAGTTTATAATGATGATCTGCAGAGTTGTCAGATGACAGATCCAAAGATATCAGGTCAGTTAAAGGTTTGGCTGCTGCTCTTGTTAACAGCCATGTTTCTTTCAGTTGATCCAGTGTTCTCAATATTTCATCTTGTTTGCAGTTTGGTAAGGTTTCAAAAGAATTAATCCTGTTTCTAAAACTTCATTAGCGCCAACATGCCTGAGATGTTAAACCAAAGAGTATAGACCTTTTTCCATTTTGGAAAATATGAAGTAGGTATATTTGAACAGTAGAAAGAAAATATTTCTTTTTGAACAGCAGGCAGGAGATGGTGGCAAAGTTAAAGGACAGTATAATTAATTTATAGACTAACATTCTAGGAAATAATTTGATAGCGCTCAGATCAATCATATGATATTAGCACTGAAGAAATGAGCTAAGTGATACAATGATAGCTCTTCTCGTAGACCAATGACCAACATTGGTTCTGTTGAGCAGTGATAACAATGTTAACAATGAGCAATGTTAGTTCTGTTAAATCAACTTTATTTGTTTGAAATATATAGTTGCATTAATTT
The DNA here is from genome assembly GCA_003457575.1 of Thermophis baileyi. NCBI lineage: Eukaryota > Metazoa > Chordata > Lepidosauria > Squamata > Dipsadidae > Thermophis > Thermophis baileyi. Next base: position 2,758,556 of record QLTV01003281.1, on the reverse strand, counting down.
GGATTTCTTTGGTAGGAAATGAGGCTGTAAGCTCTGCCTGTACTTGTTGTCCTTTCTAATCTTAATTGGTTCTCCTGAGGAATTTTCTTTCCTTTGGTTGACCAGTAAACCGATTGGAGTTGTTTCAATGTTTTCAGTACCCTGAAAGCTGCTAGCATATCTGCATAACTTTGTATGAAGGTTTCAGAGGCTGTTTTTAAAGAGTCCACCTTTTTGTTTGTACCGGTTAAATATTCAAAAATTGAAATTACAGTGTATGCAATTAATAGATATTGTCTTGCAGCAAAGCCCCCACCTTGCTCTCCCACCTTCAAAGTGGTGCAATGCAATGCAATGCAAAGCAGAGGAGATAATTGTTTTTAAATTTCTGTTTCCAAATCCCAGTTCAATATATTATACATACTGGAGGTCGGGATTACATGGAGATCATTTGTTATTTTGTTATTATTCTTACTCTCAGTTTCCTTGTTGATCAAGTGGTCCAATTTTTGACTCCTTTATTAATTTAGGCAGAGTCTATGAGACTGTATGTGTTCTCTCTTGTTCTTCCCCATTGCTTCAACCATGAAAAAAAATAATTGCAAATCTCTCTGGCCATTATTAATATTCACAAATCCATAACCTAAGCACCCTTTTGCTGCATGGTCCAAACAAAATATCATATGTTTAAAAGTTTTAAAACCAAATTTACACCATTACATATACTAATAGTATACATTATTATACAATATATATGCAGTATACTAATATAACTAATATACCAGTAATTAAGATATAAGGCTTGGTCAACGTTAATATCCATAAAGGGTGCTTTGCGAGTGTGAGCTTGATGTAGTTCTAACTCTCAGCCGCTCTGCTCCACTAAGATGACCATAAAAAGAGTCTACTGTCCATGGTCTACTCATGAGCAGGAGCCGTTAGGACAGGGGTGGGTTCCAACTTACCTCGCTGCCGGTTCGCTCCCTCCCGTGCTGCGTGGGCACGCCTCGTGGGCGCGCGCGCGCTTTGCACAGTAACAAAAAATCCATTTTTTTTTTAAAAAAAAGCCAAAAAAAGATGGCGACCACATGCACAGTGCCAGAAGTCAGCTTCTGCGCATGCTCAGAAGGAAAATAAAAAATAAAAAAAACATTAAAAAACATTAAAAAAAATTCAAAAAAAGATGGCGGCCCCCACGGACTGGCACCGACAGATCCGGTTCGGTGATGTCATCGTGACATCACCAGCGGGCCACTACCTGTTCAGGAGAACCGGTCCAAACCGGGAGGAACCCACCCCTGCGTTAGGAGCCATGTGGATTATCTCAATGATCTCTCTTTGGTTCCGAAGAGATTATGCAAGATTGGATCTAGTATCCAGTAGTGATTCTCCTCGCAAAAGCTGTCTTTCTAGCAAAAGCCAGCAAGGCATCAGCTTGCCATGGCACATACAGGAAGTCTGAAAACAGTTCCACATAGCAATCTTAAGCTGTTTGTCCCCACTACTGATTCTGGCTAGAAATAAATTGGGTGAATGAATTGCTGTTCAGATTTCAACTTTGGCAATGATGCTGGCCAGTATTATCAATGGTTACCATGGCTTCTGCTGATGGATACCACCACCGCCACCACCATTCAACCTGCACCATGAAAGCAAGTACCAATTGCATTCTCTTCCTTGGGTAGGTCTTTAAGAACACATTACTTTCTATTTAAGGGAGTAAACAACATTTAGTACTCACAGAATCCAAAACTCCAAACCTCTGCTCAGTGCCAGAGTTACTCATTGTAAGCATCTCCCCAGTCCATTGATGGACCAGTGGAAGCCATCTTTCCACCATTGTGGCTGTCACTTTCCAGAATGAGAAGCTGGCTAGTTATCAGTGTCAACTCTGAAATAGATCGAGCCCACAGCAGCCATCTTCCATTTCTCAAGTTGCCACACAGCTCGGGGAGGGGGAGAGGAGTGGGATGTGAACTAGCCAAAACAACCTACTATCTCATGGGAACCAAGGTCGCTCCCAACATGTGCCAGCCAGAGACTGAGACTGGTCATCAAGGAGACACAAGAACACCTACTTGGACAATGTGACCTGTGACACTAAGGGAAGGGGGAATCTCTAACGTTTAACTATGCTGAAACCGCGAGAAATAACTAGAGCAGTTCTTTGAGGAAACGGAAAGTCTCGGAGTGCTGACAAATTTGGGTTCATTAGTCGGAACCTTGACAATCAGTTTAACTCTAGCCCTTCTATTAAAGGTTCACCAGTTCTCAGTCCAGCAGCCCAGACAAAAGAGGCATGACTGTCTCAACACACAGTAGCCACTTGGAGTAGAAGAACTGTAGATAAAAAAATAAAGTATGGTACACAGACCACATAGCACCAATGAGCTTGGCAGAGGTTGGAAGGGATTACCTTTGAAGATAAGACAAACAGAAGTTGCCTTCATGGTAGGCAAGGATAGGTTAAGGATATCATGCTATCATTTTACCAGATCAAGCAGGAAATGCAGATAAGTCTTTTATGAGTTTGGTTCCAGAGAACAAGACATTACAACCTTTTACACCATGATAATAAATGATGCCTAAAGCATTTTGACATGAAAATATTCCAACCTACCAAAAACTGTTTTGAGTATGAAACAAAACAAAATATGGATTCTTAAAGGTTTGAAAAAAGGAACAAAATATGTTCTGTTTGACTTCAGAACAAAACATAGCTGATTTTAGTGATGTTGTAATAAATGTTTTGGGTTGCCATTTTGTTGTTTATGATAAATTTGTTTCTTTAAACTTTTTTTCAGTCTAGCCAGTACAGTATCAGGATCAATCATGTCTCTGCTACTGTTATCTTAGACTGAATAGAATAATGTAGGAATGGAAAGCTGAGAGAAGCTTACTTAATAAGTTACTAATGCTTTAATAACACACACACACACAAAACAAAATACAAGCCTCTGAAATAGGGAAGTTAGAATTCATGAGGGAAATTAGAATTCATGAAGGAGGTGAGATGCATATATATTGTGCTGTGATTTATTTTCCAGGTAATTAATACAAAAGTGTATGCATTTGCATGCCCAAGTATGCTTGACAGATAAATTTACTGATTTGTCAAAATTATACGGCCATCCATGTCATGTGATGTGACTCTGCGCAGTGTACAATAAAACCGACATTTAAAACATTCTATAAAACCAGTTATAAACAATGAACATAAATACAGCAAGATCATGAGAGGGAAGATATTGCATATAATACAGCCAGTGCCCAGACTCCTTATAAGTAGGAGATCCACTTGCTGGGGGGAAAAACAAGTTTTAAGTTTTAACTGTTGATAATACTTCTATGTTTGTATAGAAACTACTACTTCAGGGTTGGATTAGTGGGCTGGTTTAACTTTGGAATGTGTGCATTCAATGCATGCTCTTATTTTTTGTGTTTAGAATCTTATTCATGCAACTCAAAGTGATGAAAACATCGAGTAACCTCTTCTACACATAAGCAAAACCATTACCCAAAACAACACAGACTGTAATCTAAACAAGCTGACTTTTCAGTGCAGTAGCCCATCTGAGCAATGATCCTTTTGCTTCCTTAGGGAGATTTGTTTTAATATTTTAAAAATAATCTCTTGGCCAAATCTTTGGATGGTAGGTACCATTCAGTATGGAATATTACTCCAATTATTCTTGGGCCTGGGGACAAGGAAGCACCAACTTGTCTCAAATTCCTATGTGTTACACTTAATACATTTTTAGTTTATTATGGTAGAAAGCTTAAGTTTTTTTTATTCTTTATTCTAATGATGTGCAATGCTTCATATACAACATTTGAATATTTTGTTCTGAACTTGAAGATATATGCATTTTCTGTTTCTTGGACAATTCTATATGACATTACTTTTGTATTACATACTTTTACTATATACAGGTAGTCCTCCAGTTCCAACTTTTCATTCAGTTATGATGAAGCTGAATGGACTTAAAACTGATTTTGAAGTTCTGGTCATTGCAGTGCCCCACAGTCATGTGAACAAAATTCAGGTGCTTAGCAACCAGCTTGCATTAATGATCGGTTGCAGTGTACCGTGCTCAAATCATTGCCTTTTGCAATTTTCCCTCCCAGCTTCCCACAAGCAAAATCAACGAGGAAGCGAGCAGGGAAGGTTGCAAGTTGCTCGGTTAAGTCTCTCTCCCTCCCCACCAGCCTTACTTTACTTGCACGCATCCTGTGCCCTTCTTCCCTAGCCTCCTTGCACTCACACATATGTCCATATCTCGCGTCTTCTTTTCCTGATCTCCGTGTGCTTATTCACTCATACACATGAAGGTACCCCATGTCCTCCCTGTGCTTGCATATACCCCACTCTCTCTTTCCCCAACCTCCCTGTGTTCATACACATGCACGCCCCCCACACCCTCTTTCCCGTCCCTCCCTGCACCCCACACATCCATTCCCCAACTTTCCTGAGCTCACACACACTTGTGAGTGCCCTTGCCCTCTTTCTTCAACTTTCCTGAGCTCACACACACACAAGCTTTAGAACTGCATTTTCTTAACACCACCAATCCTGGTCCAAACTTCAGTTGTAACTTGAGAACTCCCTGTAATGTAGAATTTAGAAATTACATGTACAGATCCTTATTCATACAGGTAGCTCTCCCTTAACAATAATAATTGGACTGGAATTTTCATTGCTAAGCAATGCTATTGTAAAGAACAACATCACATGACTCTATTGCTTAGTGATTGAAAACCCATCAGTCCCTATTGCTATCGTTAAGCAAGGATCGCGAGTCATTAAATGAGGCTTCCTTGCAACTTTCTGCTAGTTTCCAACAAGGAAAGCCAGTGGGGAAGCCAGCAAGAAATCACAAATCCTGAATGGTTGCAAGCAGGCTGGCAGATGGGTAAGTAGCTACTGCAGTATGGTGTGTGTGTGCCCAGATGCAGGGTGGCTGCTGCAGAGAACAGGAAGGCATGTAGGTGGTACAAGTATAGATGGGCAAGGGTAGCTGGTACAGAATGCAGGAGGGCATACAGGGCTCATTGGGGAAAAAAGTGGCAGGAGTGGGAGTGATTTCAACTTTCCTGCCAGCTACCCCATTGACTTTGTGGAAAGGTTGCAAAGGCAATCATGTGACTGTGGGGCAGTGCAACCATTGTAAGTGTGAGCCAGTTGACAAGTGCTTGGATCCTAATTACATGGGGGCTCTGGGACAGTCAAAAAGTTCAAGGATCGGTGATTGGTACCACTTATTCAGTGCCATCATAACTCTGAATGGTCATGAAATAAGTGGTCATTGACTGAAGCCTAGCTATACTCATTATTTTAAAATACAAACATCAATCAGCATATCTCGAGAATAGTTATCATGCATACCAAATGACTGATGTCCATGGAGATTCTCAGTCATCCAGGTCATGGTTGTCCCAAAGGCGCTTTTTCAAAAGGCAACTGGACTTTGTTTTTCCTTGAAGATGTTTCGTTTCTCATCCAAGAAGCTTCTTTAGAACTTCTTCCCTTTAGATGAGAAGCGAAACGTCTTCAATGGAAAACAAAGTCCAGTTGCCTTTTGAAAAAGCACCTTTGGGACATAAAATGACTTAGTTTCTCTAGGATTCAGATGACATCCTTTCCCCACCTTACCTTGAAACGTTTTAATGTTTTGAACTCATTTTTTCCTGAACGTTTATACCAAGAGATATGATGTAAGGAGGGAAATTTGTGGTATTTCAGATGCCACATTACCAGATCCCAGAAACCCCAATTATAATGAGAGGTGTATATGTATTACTCTTAACATAGCTTATAGGTTTATCAGAAATTTTACACAGTGGGTTCTCCCATTCATCACAATAAGAAAAAAGACATATATAGGGCAATACACACTTCAGATTTAATCTGCAAGGATTGCTTTAGAACAGGGGTGTCAAACTGGCGGCCTGCGGGCCGGATGCATCATGTGCAGGCCACGCCTACCCCGGCTCCGCAAAGGCAAGAAAACACAATACATCACATGACGCAATCGAATTTGACACCTGTGCTTTGGAAGATGCATGTATCGTCTGCCTCACATGTATTCCATCCCCCTGCCATCAGAACTGATGAAGCGTCTTAGATGAGAAGCGAAACGTTTTCTTCTTCTTCCTTAAGGAAAAAGTCCAGTTGTCTTTTGAAGAGAAAAAAACGCATCTTTGAGACACCTGTCTCACAGCTGCTGCATGATCTCGTGAAAAGATAACACTGTTTTAAGATGTTCTAGATGAGTACTTCAAGTGCACTCCAAAGTTTTTTGTACAGATTAAATCCAAATTCTGACAGCTCTCATAACATACAAGTCTGTAGGATATCAATTAAAGACATTCTAAATTCCTTGCCAGGGAGGAAAGAATAGCAAGTATAGAAGCGATGTCAACATGCATGATATATGAGTGTTCAATATCCAGAACACAAAAATCTGATCCCTTGTTTACTTGCCAAGTAAACCCTACAAAGTTCAATTGCGACAGATTTAATTATTAAAAATAGCTTTATAACAAGTGTATAAACTGCCTGAGTATTTGCCTGCCTTGAGTGCAGGTTTCAAATTTCACATTACCCAGATTGCCTAACAGTGCTTCTGACAAATTAATCCTGGTACTTACTATGCATATTAACCATCCTTATGAGAAGAGCCATAAACTTATTTTACATTACCCAAACAGAAATACGCATACCGGAAATAGGAAAAGAATCTTGGGAAAATACACAAACCAAGATGAATACCAAATATAATAGTTTCTATGCTAATAGATTCTAAGCCAAGTTGGGAAAGTAGAATTAAAAGCAAACAATAAAAGCAAACATAAATAAAGTGGGTATTATAGAAAGACGTACAAAAATGACCAGAGTGGGTGATGTTATTCTTTACATGATAATGAAACAACAGAATCAGTATTGGGGATAATATCAAGTCCATAAATTAATTTAGAATTTTATTTTTCTACCCCTCTTGAGATTGCCTGCCTGATTTTATTTTCAGTTTGATCCAGATTGATTCTATATTCTTATTGTCACTCTCCATTATATATTTCCTATAATATTTTTATCCTGCCCTCATTATTAAGATACTGGCTGATTCCAGCAATGTCAAGACCAAGCCATGATGACATCAAAATAAATAGTTATCTTGTGTTTATCTCACAACGGCATGTTTAACATAAACCAAGCATATACAGGGCGGAAGGCCAAGCCTTGAGGGTAAATAGCATAGAACATTAACACACCACTCCACCCATAATTGAAGTGGAGCTTCAGGAAGAAGATATAGCCTTGGTGTTAAAGAACAAACTGTTATTACATATATATATATAATTTGCATGTCATCATAGATGTCTAATTGGTGCCACCTAGGGTTGTTTGTAATTTATAAAAACATAGGTTACATATTACCAGTGCCCCTAAAATTCCAGAATGCCGTTCCATAAGATTCTAATTAAAAATAGCATTAAAGTTATAAATAATCAATGATTATTAGATGTGATGCTAGACATCAGATTCAGCAAGACAAAAGCGATTTATTGCTAATATACAAGAAAGGTTCTTGACTGAGCAATCCTGCAATAGGAAAAACAGTCATTACAAACCAGGTCTAGGAAATAAAGTCTTGATAACATAAGAATCTGTCTAAAATCTATATGGGGCCTGCCCTGCTTGTCTCTGGAAGTGGACATTTTGTCCCAAAGATGCTTTCTCAAGAGGCAGCTGAACTTTCTGGGTTTCTTTGAAGAAAAAAATAAAACCAGAAAGTCCAGTTGCCTCTTGAAAAAGCATCTTTGGGACAACCATGACCTGGATGACTGAGAATCTCCATAGACATTAAGTGGACATCGGGGATTTTCATAGAAAGTACTGAAAGCATCCAACTGAGTAATTGCCCATGTGAATGAAAACTATTTATGTGGGATAGAAAGCAATCTTGGAATCAAATGTACTTTTTCAATTGATTTTCTAGATAGCTTAGGCTTTACTGTACTAAACATATATTAGTGGGTGTACACTGTTTGTATTGAACAGGAGCTTCACTTTGGACACTACAGAGGAAAGCGGCAGCTGGAACTGGAAGGATGCACCGGCTGCCCAGTATTGCTTTGCCTGCTGCAGCAAATTTTGCTTGGATGGCCGATGTTCAGGAATGTATAGAAATGGCAATTAGTTTCATCAATACCTTAAACTACCAGACCAATCCGCCGCCCTCTTCCCCTTCTTTTGCTCTTCAAGGTGCCACTGTAAATCTCCCCTCCGTTGTCATGGTGTTGGGAGTCCTGGACGCCATCCAGGACGCCCCCGCCCATTGGCAGCCACGTGCCGTTTTCGCGTTAACCTTTTTTTCCCCCCTGAAGGCTGCTTGTGTCACAGTCGCAACTCGCCTCTCAGATGACCCCTCCCCCCACTCTCCTGAGAGAGTCTCTAAGTGGCCAAACGGCTTGGAGGGAGGGAGACTCAGTCCCGCCTGCCGGGAGGTGGAGATGGGGATTGCCCCACGGAATGATCTAGGCAGCCTGGCCAGCGCTAGCGGTCAGAAGGCGTCCGGGGGCTTCTGGGAGCGGCTTTCGGCCCGGGAGGTGGAAGGAAACGGATTTCACCGCCGCCTGATCTTCTCATCTCTCTCTCTGGGGACTTTTGCTGTTGCAGCGCGCGAGACTGAGGAGAACATCTCCAAAACTCAATGTCATAGCGGTCCACGGGCAGAGCCGATGCCAAGAAGCCGATTCTGAAGTCGGCTGGACGACGGCAGGGAAAGAGAAGAAGTCCCGAGAAGTTGAAAGAACCCCGAGCTGCAGAAACCCTCATTTTGCCTGAAGCGATTGCGAAATCTCGCAGCAGGTGCAGCGGCTAAGAGAAGACCTTCCCTCCACGCGCAGCTACCGCCGCCGCAGCGGACTCGAAAGATAAGCGAGAACGCGCGCCGAGATCACCCGCTTCGTTTAAAGAGAACGAGAAAATCCCCCTTATCGCCGCGGGAACACAAGAAAAATAATAATAATAAGAATAATAATAAGAATAATAATAATAATAATAATAACAATTCTTGCAGAAAAGCACATTCCAACGCTCGGAAAGCAGATTTGGACCCTAGGTAAGTCAGCGCAGCCCAATGCACAGTCTGGAGAGAAAGCGGAGAGAAATAGTTCCTTTTGCTCTGACGAGAGCGCGCGCGAGAAAGAGAGGAGGGGGTTGCCGAAGGTGAGTTGGCGGCGGAAAGCGAGGTGTGTATGTTTGTGTATGTGTGAATGTGAGAGAGAAAAAGAGAGAGAAAGAGAGAGATAGAAAAAAAAAAAAAAGAAAAAAAAAGAAAGAAAAAGAAAGAAAAAGGGAGGGGGGGCTGGAGTTACGCGCGCGCCGGGGCGAGGAGGGTCGACCAGAAAAGGCAGCTCGCCAGAAACTTGACTTTGTGGGTGCGTGAACCCCACGGAGGTTGGGGTGGTGGTGGGAATTGGCTGAAAGGTGTGGGGAGTGGCGAATGGGGGATGTGTGGTCGGCAGAGGAGCGAAGGATGACGGAGGTTCTGATGGGGTGGTGGGATAGAGAGTTATATGGAAGGGCGCATATCCTCTTCTCGGTGCGGGTTGCGCGAGCGCATCTGCCCTCTCTTTTCCTAAATCGCAGCTGGCAAGTCACTTGGACCGGACGGCCTCGCTCGCCGCAGCCTGTTCCCGGCCTCGGGCGTTGGAGAGTAGAGCCAGAAGTGCTCTGAATTGAGCCTTGGGGCGGCCTTTTCTTCCTCTTTCCCGGAGCTGCGTCCCCAATTACCTGCCTTTGCCGAGTCCAAGCGCCCCGTCCTTTCGCGGCCGGGTCTTGCTGCCTGTAGGGGGCAGCCTCGTTTCCTTCGCCGGGTGGAAGGCTGCAGCCGAGCGCGGAGGGGACTGAGGACCGACAACCTCCGGGGGTGAGGGGCTTCTTGTCAGGAAAAACTGTAGGGGGAATGGTAATGCGGAGCTGGAGGATGGAGAAAATCCTGTTCTGGCCTTGGGTGCTGAGGCGAAACTTAGCTTCTTCGGTGGCAGGAAAAAATGGATGAGGATTGCTGGAAGGCAAGGTTATTCAGGGTAAATAGTATAATAACACACCGGCCCTGGCCCTGGTCGAAACGGGGCTTCAGAAAGAGGATACAGTATTGTGCTTTGGCTTTAAAGCGCAAGTTGATGGTTATTTCACGAAGAAATGAAACCCCATCTTTGAACTTCAAGGAAGTAGGACCGGAAAACTCTGTAAACCGCTTAGAGAGGGCTGTAAAGCACTATGAAGCGGTATATAAGTCTAAGTGCTATTGCTATTGCTATAAGTCTGGCCATGCTAAACCAAGGTCGCTAAAGGAAGAAGAAGAAAAATGAGAAAAGTTGCCTGGCTGTGTAACAGTGGATCAGATGGGGGGTGCTGAAAGAAAAATAGTTTTAAGGGGGGAGCACCCAAAGTTTGTTTTTTAAAGCCACGCAAAAAGTTTAAATCTGAAAATCTTGTGTGAAATTTACAAGCCTTGAAAGATCATTGAAAGGTATTGTTTTTTCCCCTCTGGAACAGCAGAAAAGGGAGCAGAATATGAAAGATATTATGGCCAGAAGATTAAATATAATTAAAGTGAAAAATAGGGGCTATATTTGGTGCTTATTAATGCAGGATTTGGTTCTGGTCCTTGGACAGAATGATAATGGAAGGACATATATTTGTGCACATACTGAAATGGATCAGGCAGTATAACCAAGGCCTTGTGATTTTAGGAAGATGAAATGTCAGGTGCAATTTGACTTTGCTGACATTCTTTAGCTGTGCTACTGCAGTAATCACCTCCTTACTATCTGTTTCTTCTTATTGTTACTGAGTCTTAACATCATTTGTGCTTCTCAGAATACTTGTCATGTAAGGTATTTATTATTTTCAGGCTAAGATAACCAATGATAACTCTGCCTTTCCTTTTTATCACAATTTTAAATTGTGTGGAGATAGATTAGTGACGGTTATGATTCTAACATTAAAAGTGAAATGTGAACACCTAGTACATGCTAATTGCTAAATAATGATTCATATAGAATAAATCAAATAACAAAACAGACATAAGTGAATTGTATGTGCATAGCCTGCTTAGGCAAACATTTAGACATATTAAAATATTTTTGTGCCACAAAGTTGTCCTTTCAAATTGAGTTAAAGAGGATGGAATGATTCATGAGCACATGTGAAATATTGAGAACATGATATGGAAATGTTCATAAAGGGCAGCCATGGGAAATGTTACCAATTCACAAAATAATAATTTACCAGAAAGAATACAATATTTGCCTTATGTCATCGCATTATTCACTTTGCTTTGAAATATGCACATCAAATTCTGTTTTGCAACAGTGCCTAGAAATAAATAGATCCTCACTATGACTAATATTGCCAAATGAACATTAGCCTGTATACATGGCAATACTAGTCACAGTGTTGCAATTGTTTTGTATGTGAATTATGTTTATTTCCAAGGGATAAAGGTATAGTTTTCTTCACTTTCCATTTTCATAAATGGTTTAGGCTAAGAAAAAACTGCATACTGTACTTAATACATGCTTAGTACATACAGTCTCTGCTCATAATTCTGAAATACTAAAATATTATAGAACTCGGTTGATCAAAGCAAGGAAGTGTGGAGAAAGAGAGGAACATGGTGTATGTAAGTTGCCATAACAAATAGGATTAAAGCTAGCTGTGCAGTGGAGGAGGAACATAGTGCACTATCATGGTCTTGTTGGGCTAAGAAAAATGTCATGGGACACCCTTAGTAGGGGGAAAATAGTTGCCCCTACCTGGGATCCTGTAGCCAGATTTTGGGCACCTGGCTTCAAGCTGGTGCTGGTTAATACTGATTTGGTAGTGGACAGATGGGCAATTTGGATTATATCACTGAGACCCGGTTGAGAGAAAACAGTGAGGTCTTCTTAGGAACCTACCCAGCCAGATTTCAGGCCTGTAGTAACTTCATTGCCAAGGCTGGGATAGTGTTGATCTACTGTGATGTGTTATCTGCAGCAAGGATTGCTATTCCAAATGTGAGTGGACGTGAATGTCTATGTGTTCAATTAGATAGTAGGACAAGCTAGGAATCCTTTTGGTGTACCAGTTGCTGTGCTCTTCCTTAGGATCCCTTCCTAAGTGACTAGACCTGGTTGCTAGACTGGAGATAGAGATTTCCCCCTTGCCATGTGTTGGTACAGGGGAACTTCAGTCTCCAGGTGGAAGGGGCTGAGTCTTATAGTGCTAGGAATTTCATTGGCCTCCACGACAACCGAGAGCCGATCCTAGGTTATATTGGCTCTGATGCATGTAGACATCACGTGTTAAACTTAGGTTTTACATCTGAGCAATTGTGTAATCTGGTTATGGATGTTATTATTATCTGCCCTTTGTCATGGACAGATCACTTACTGATCCAGATGCCACCTATTTCTTCTGCAGGACCAGACCCATTTAGATGCCTTCTTCCTGCTGGTCAATCCCCTTGTTTACTGAGAACTTCCATGAGATGAGGTGGCAAAAACAATGTCCAGTGCATAGGTAGAAAATAAGGTAGACTAAATTTTACTGAACATGGGTGTATGTCCCAGTTTGAGCATACTCTATGGCAGACGTGTCAAACGCGGCCCACGGGCCGGATGCGGCCCGCAATAGGCCCAGAGTTGTCCCACAGGGCTTCCCGGAGACAGCGAGGGACCGGCCCGTGCTGCCCTGGCCTACCCCGGCTATGTCCACCCAGTCGGCTGCAACGACCAGGCCATGCCTACCCCAGCCCCCCAAAGGCAAACAAAATCCTGATATGGCCCACAATGGGATCAAGTTTGACACCCCTGCTCTATGGCATACCTGTTTCTACTTTGTTAGTGCTTTGGCTGATTATCATCTGGTAGCCTTTTGTGGGTGGTTAATTCCCTTTTGGAAAGGAGCCACCATCTGTCCTCTGTGACTAGTTTGCTCAATGTTTTGCTTTAATTTTGATTGTATTTGAGATCTATTGAGGCATTTTGCCAGGTTACCTGCATTTCCCTTTGGCCTGTTACCTCTGAGAAAGTAAATAGGATGCTCTCTAAAATGTCCTTGGATCCTTGTTCCTCTTGGCTTCTTCAGAAGGCTAGGGATAGGAGGTGAGCAGGTTGTTCCCTGGATCTTGGAGGCTGTGAAAGCCTCACTGCAGGATGGGTTGATGCCTGCATTCCTTAAAGAGGATGTTGGATTACCCCCTCTTTAATGGGCCCTGTGTAGATTTGGATATATTAGATCAGTGTCTAATATCTACCTTTCTCTTCTTAGCAAAGATTATTGAAATAGTGGTTTGCTATTATCTCAACCCTCATCTGTCAGGATTCAGAACTAAGTATGAGACAAAGATGGTATCAGTTGATGATGTATGTCAAGACCATTACAGAACTAGTGTGCCTGTCCCGATCTCTCTGGATCTATCAGCAGCCTTCACCACACCAAACATGGAATTTTTCTGCATTGACTGAGGATTTGGGAACTTGTTTTGTAGTGGTTCTGCTCCTTCCTCAGAGGCTGGTTCAAGTCAGTGGTGATTTGGTGTAGGATTTGGCCCAGTGGTTGCTCTAATTGTTGGATGCCAGCAGGATCTGTCCCACATTCCGCCCAGTTATTGAACATTCACATGAAGCCACTATGGGAGCTCATCTGGCAATATGAGATTGGTATCATAATTATGACCGGTTGTATGTTGGAAATGTTATTAAAGTCTTTTTCCAATGTCCGGAGACTATAAGGGTCTGGATGGGAGAGAACAGCTTAAATTGTACCCCAGCAAGGTGGAGCTATTTTTTGTACATGAATTCCTTTATGTTCTCTGTTTTGTCTTGGATGGGGTTGTACTGCCACAAAAGCATATCTGTGATGTAGGGATTTTCTTGAACTCCAGACTTCATCAGCAGGTGGAAGCCATGGCTGGGGGTGAGGGCTTTGCCCAGTTTTGGCTGGTATGGTAGGATCTGACTACTTATGCCATGTCTATCTAATTGGAGTTCTGGATCATATTATGTATGAGCCTGCCTTTAAAGGCTACCTTGAAGTTTAAAACCTTGAAGTTTTAATTGGTGAAAAATGTTTACTGTGGGCACATATTATGCCTGTCTTGTGGCCTCTGTACTGACTTTCTATCAGCATCTAGGTGCAATTTAAAGTGCTAGTTTTAACCTATAAAGCCTTTGATGGCTGGATGCTGGATTATCTGTAGAACCACATTTTCCCACAAAAATTGTCTTTGATCATGCCAAGAAAAGCAGTTAGTTAACTTTCATTTTGGGGAGATTAGGCTAAAGCCCTGAAGCATGGTTTACTTTTCTTTTTTTCTTTTTAGATTTCCCCCCATATTTTTATTATTATTTTATAACATAAATAACTCAAGGTGAAAATCATACCTAATAGTCCTTCCTCCTCCTATTTTCTCCATAACAACAAGCCTGTGAGGTGACTTGGGCTGAAAATGAGTGACTGGACAAAGTCATGGAGCCAGGTTTCATGCCTAAAACAGGACTACATCTCAAGTCTCCTGGTTTGTAGCTTAGTGCTTTACCCACTACACTAAATTGGTTTTTCTTATGAAAGGGCTGGCATTCTGGAATTTAAGCAGCTCAGATCAATAATATTATCTGTTTCCTGAAAAAATAAATGAAAATAGATTTTCTGGAGGCTTTTAAGTGTTCTTTTTAAGCCTGTTTATAAGGCATTTGTCTTTGGTATTATTGTGTTTATTTAGTATTGAGTGCTACCAAGATTATTTTTATGATTCTGCTGAGTTATTTTTATGATTCTGGTGGCTTATAAATCTGAAAAATAAACAGCTCTCCAGACCCAGTTAAAAAAGAATTGGTATATAGTATCTTGGATGAGATTTTATACATTTGAAGTCACAGCTAAATACACTTGAGGGTGCATTTTGTACTTCCTGGTGGTTAATACAATTTAAAATCATTTGGTATTTCTGAAGTGCATACAGTAAGGTTAACAATACACCATTTACCTTACATTTTCTACTACATTGAATGTACAATCTTTTAATGCTTTACCATTTAGATCTAGAAAAAACTGAAAATGTATATTGAACCAAAATGTATTTTGAAGTCAGATTTTTTTCAATCTCATATCCCCAAAATCTTTTTGATATGTAGTTTGCCTTCTTTCTATTTTGTGTGATAGATTTTATTCATGTTAATTCTTGGAAGAAAGTTTAGGAACCCAGGCATTTTTAGTAATTATAGCTTCAGTTGTACAAATAGTTTCCTTTCCACTTTCATGAATAATTTTGCTCGGCTTGCAGGCAGAGACTAAATATTTGTCTCACATTGTGGAGGCTTCCGACACTGTAAGAAAAAAAAAAAGGCCTTCTCTTTCAAAGGGCAGAATGTACATGTTATTCTATTCCTGTACTGTCTCTCAAATAAATTGGTACATCATTACATATTTGTAAAGAGGTCTACTGTGATCCTGCTTTGGATAATATGATGTGTTGTTGTTTTCATCTAAAGTACCTCTCTCTTCCATATCTTTGTGAAATTTAATCTTTTACCTTAGCTATGTAATTCACAAAAAATAGGACTAAATATGGCATAGAATTGGCAAAAGCCCAAGGAAAAAAATGATAGGAAAGGTGATACTGAAATAGGAAAATAAAGCCAAGTTAGTGTGGATACAGGGATGGAAAAGACTTTGAATAAAATGAAAACAAAATAGTGAATAGCAGTAAAGAGGATATCTGGGAAAGGAATCGTTTTCTATCTAGGGGATTTGACTTTGCACTAGTTGTACCCCTGGAGCTTGAATATTTCTAAACAGCTGTCATTAACGAGATTTGGATAAATAGATATATAAAGATATAACTCCTTCTTGGTCTTAAGAGCAACTATGTTTTTACTTGTTATATTTCATAATTATTATTAACATAATCATAACATGTTCATGATTCTCTGATTTGTTGCATTCAAATAAGCAAAAACATAGCTTCAATGCTTTGCTGAAAATTATTTCCATTCTTAAATTCCATTATTCTTAAATAGCACTTCTTTACTCAGAGTAAAGTCTAGCAATTCTTGTATGCATAACAAAACAGAGCAAAAATTGAACCGAACTAGCCAGTTTGTCCTAGTGGTAAAGGCACCAGGTTAGAAACCGGAAAGCTGTGAGTTCTAGTTCTGTCTTAGCCATGAAAGCCTGCTGGGTGACTTTGGGCCAGTCACTCTCTCAATCCAACTCACCTCACAATGTTGTTGTTGATGTGGGGACAACAGAAGAAGGGGAAAATATTACATATCCCTTGTTTATAATAATAATGCAGGCGGGATATAAATAAAATAAATAATAAATGTAGAGAGCATAAAATATGGAGATGGGGAGATGGTTTGAATCTGGTTGTTTCTGAAGTATGTGCAGTTAAACAAAGGAGTTGGGGAAAATTTGTTCAGATAACAAATCTGAAAACAACAGTAATACAAATGGTGTCACTAATCACTGAGCATCACAGAAGATTCAAACAATGCTTATTTTTGTACCTTAACCAAAACTTTGATATATTCAGAAGGAAAAGTATCAGAATGTTTATTAATCAGATGTACTGGTATAATCTATGTAAAAAAGAAATATTGATTTATTTGATTTTTAAAAAGTCTTTACTACCTCTAGTTTGATAGGTCTTATCTTTTTAAACTTCTTTTTAAAATTTGCCTTCAAAATTTGCCTCATTTGTTATTTTATGGAAAATTCACTAGCAGCTTAAAACCTTGCAATGGAATTTCACCAACACAAACATTTTTATTTTTTCCAAAGCCCTCCAGATCTGTTCTTATCCAAACTTATGCCTTTTAAAATTGTTAGTTGGAAAAGCTCCTACCAAACTTTTTTTTTTATTCTTTGGCTATCATAAATTAACACAGCTGTCCTCCTACTTTGTCTAAGAAACAATATGTTTCTTTATCAGCGTTTGGTTTGGAAAGGAATAGCATAATTGCTTGTATTGTTTATGATCACCCCAACGCCCCGTTGTTGTCTCTGCCCTTACATACTAATGCAATGGTTTTTAAAATTGCAAAATCTCTTTGTCCCAGAGACAAGAGTAGGGCAAATAAATGCCTGTTTCTGCATTAATGAGACATAGGTTGCTGATTAGGACAGAGGACAAGACTGATTTTGAACAAGGTCACAGTTTCACTGTTTGGCATCCAATTGAAAAGATCTCATGTATCAGGACTAGAAAGACCTCTGCTGGAGACCTTGGATAATGACCACCAATCCAATACATATGATATGCTATGCTGCATCCCTCTAAAGGGATATTTAGCCAAGGTTTTGTTACAGCAAGATACCCATAAATTTCCTACTTATCTCCAAGAAATACCATAAATGCTTATTAGCTAATAAAATACAGCTGTTTAACTGTATGAAGGATATGGCTTTCAATAGCTACTAATCATTTAATCTGTTTAATTAAGTCTAATTTAAAGCCATTGGAATAGGAATTTACTCCAGCTAGCTCTGATTTTGAAAGTATATGAACTATTAAAAACAGTAAGTACGATAAAATGAAATAAACAGGAACATGCAGTAAAATGACATGACAATAATGTAGCATTCTAAGTATTCTACATCAGTGTTTCTCAATTTTCACAAGTTTTAGATGGGTGGACTTCAACCCCAGAATTCCCCTGCCAGCATGAGGAATAGCTAGCTGGGCAGTAATCAATCTGAAATTAAATGAAATATTTCTCATAAGATTTGGCAAACTTAATGAGAGGGCTGTGTGACAGGGGTGGGTTCTGGCTTACCTCGCTGCCGGTTTGCTTCCTCACGTGCCGTGTGGGCGCGTGCGCCTTGCACACCATGCGGGCGCACCGCATGGGCATGCGCACACTTCGCGTGCGGGCACGCGCATGAGCAGTGCTAAAAACCCACCTGCGCATGCGCAGAAGCAAAAAACAGCTTATGCGCAGAAGCAAAAAACAAGATGGGGGCGCCTATGGCGGCGCCGAGAGAGCCGGTTCCGGGCATGTCCAACCGGCCATCGCTGCCGGTTCAGCGAGCGGGGGGAAATTTCCGCTACTGGTTCTATAGAGCCGGTCCAAACCGGCAGGAACCCACCTCTGCTGTGTGAACATGGTAATTGCAGCAAGCCCAAAAAGTAATTTCCCTCCATTTGTCTCCAAGGATTGCTCCATTTAAGAGGTATACATCTAATTTGTTAGTATATAGCAGGAGTGTCAAACTCAATTTCATTGAGAGCCGCATCAGGGTTGTGTTTGACCTCAGGGGGCAGCTTGATGTCATTCGTGTTGGTGCCTGTGGTGGCCCGAGCGCTCTGCCAGTGAAAATGGGCTCCCAGTTTCTGTTTTCTGCTGGGATGGCCTCCTGCAACCCTCTGCCAGTGAAAACGGAGCTCAGGAGGGCCGCACGGTCCTTCGCTGTTTCCAGGGTGGCCTCGCGGGCCAGATTCTGCCCGCGGGCCTTGAGTTTGACACCTCTGGTATACAGCACCAAACAAAGTCCAGCTTACTTTCATTTTCTACCCTTAGATGGCACAGCTATAATGGAGGAGGCAAATCACCTTTTTGCAGACCAGCAGTGGCATTTTAAATTAAAGATGAGATCATTTGTGCCTAGTTTTGAATTAAAGTTATCTACTACTACAATATTTGAGGATGATTGCTAATCAGCTAAACACGCATGTTTAATAAAAAAAGCGAGTAAGTGAGACAATAAAAGTGAGGTGAGATAAATAAACTAATGAAAATTGCAAATAAATTTTAAATACATTTTAGAAAATGTATTATATGCCTAACTGGGATTTTGTAATTAGAAATGTATTAGAATTATAAATTGCTTCGTTTTAAAAATTGGGTGGGTAAATTTCTTACATTTCTTTTGAAATATTAATTACTGAAAACAAAGCACAAGAATTTTCAGTAAAGCTTTCAAACTGCATGGCTCTCAGTGAAGTGATTCTGGCTATTGCAAAGAGAAAGTCTCCAGAGCTTCATTTTTTTACACTTGCTGTCTGTACATTTTGTTACCTTTCCGCTTAGCAAATTTCTTTGTACTTCCCTCTGTTTTCTTCATATTTAATCTGCTTTTTTATGATGTTAATTCCTTGTGAAGCAAATGAAAACTATTTTTGCTCTACCTATATAATTATTTTTTATTTATATGATTATATCTGGCTACAAGAAATTAGTTGGTCAGACTGGGAAAATATGGGAAACATTATTAATAACAGCATGAAAAAGATCACTATAATAAAAACAAATGAGAAAAACGGCATAGAAAGAGCTCAGATATCTGCTAAAGATGTTAAACAATTTTAAATAGAAGACAACAGAGAGACATAACATTACAGGAAGTGAATTGTATCTTTATTCTCTTAATAAATGTGCAGCCCATGATTCAGAAAGTAGAGAATTATTCAGGGGTGGGTTCCTACTGGTTCGGACCGGTTCGCCCGAACCGGCGGCAACCCGCTAGTGACGTCATCAGAACCGGATCGGTGGTTGCCGGTCCGTGGGGGCTGCCATCTTTTTTTTTTATTTTTTTCCGAATTTTTTTTTTTCTGAGCATGATTCTCAGAAGGTGAGTTCCAGCCCTGTGCAT
>QLTV01003281.1:2714229-2738123 GCA_003457575.1 Thermophis baileyi | reverse complement strand
ATCTCTTTCAACCCCTTGCTCAAGCAGGAGACCCTACACCATTTCTGACAATTTCGTGTGTTTCTGTGTGATAACTGGATTTTGAGGTAATTGCTTCTTGCAGAAATCACCTTTTATGTGACTCCATGGCTGCTTTCATATTTATTTATTTATTTATTAAATTTGTATGCCACCCAACTCCCAAGGGACTCTGTGTGTTCATCTGTGTGTGGCTTTTAAGTGCAGGTTGGTCCTTGACTTACAACTAGTCATTTAGTGACTGTTCAAAGTTAAATGGCAGTGAAAAAAGTGACTTATGACCATTTTTCACACTTAACGACCATCGGAAATATTTATTAAGTCCTAATAAAAAAAGTTAAGATTTGATTATTGATCTTTAAAAGTATTTACATTATCAGGGTTTTTTGTTGTTGCTTTTTTGCAAGTCTGCTGGGCATGGTAAAATGTCCCCCTTCATGTTTTTCACATTTCCAGCATTGATTAGAAATACCTTTATATATCCATGATAATTTCTCTGGAGTCATATACAAATGGTACATCATTTTATAAAATTTCTCTCAAAGTATAATACAGTGTAATTTCAGTAATTTTATCTAATTCTCTCCCAAGTCAGGGAGAAAAAGAGGCAATTTTTTTAAAAGTAAAAAGTAAAAAAAAAACCTAACTTCTGACTTTCTTCAAACAGTTATGAATATAAAATACATTAAACTCTTGTTCTAAAACTCATAATAGTACACAGTATTTCTATGATCATAAGCAGTTCTAATCATCAAATCCCAAAAGTAAAGTTTCATTTCTTCCTGTTACAAGCAAAAAGTCCAAAAGTGGTTTTCACATAGAAACAAAACTAGGCAAAAATCTATTGTATGTTGTTCAATACCATCAATTACCTTTTTATTTATATTAAATATCTCTCTTAATTGTGCATATGAAATTTCTTGGGGGCTGAAGGGTACTGAATGTTTTAGTGTTTCCTAAACTAAAGAAACACAGCCAAATAAACAATAAAAACTGGGATGAAATGTAGTTTGTCATTTAATACCTAATCAATTGTACTTTTTAATTATTTTAGATGTTGCCATCGTACAGAGACAATTTTTAATATCTGTATATCTTGTACATACTCCAGCTGCAATATGTCCTATTGGTTTCCTTTAAAAACATCTAATATCATTTTTATTTTGAGTAAATCTGTGCTGGAAATATCTTAAGATGACTGATACATAATTTGCAAATTGAGAAAATTAGCTTTCTTGCAGATAAACTTTACAATTGGTATAAGTAATACCAAAACAGATGTCTTTTTACTTCTGCCATGGAGTGCCGGAGTCCAAAAGGGCAGAGATGGGAGAGAGATAGGCAGGACGGTTGAGTTGAAGTGCCCCTGTGGTAGTAAGTATGGGAGGGTTGCCATGTGCCTACATTTTGATGACATGATGGTGGATGCACTGCAACATCTGTAATTTCAGGGACTGAGATTAAGATTTGTTCAGTGCTGCCATTTGAATGGTCATGAACAAATGGTTGTACCTTGAGGACTATCTGAATAGATTATGGCTATTTAAGATATTGTTATTCTTTTCAGGTGTCTGGAATAAACTATCAAGTCGCAGTATATTTCTATCTTGTTGCAAAGTGAGATAGCTTTTCTGAGACATCTTTTTACATTTTTTTTCCAAAATAAAAATAATGTAGATCAATCTACTTGTCAACTCTTGTCAACTGCGCCGAAGTGGCGCAGTGGTTAGAGTGCAGCACTGCAGGCTACTTCAGCTGACTGCTAGCTGCAGTTTGGCGGTTCAAATCTCACCGGCTCAAGGTTGACTCAGCCTTCCATCCTTCTGAGGTGGGTAAAATGAGGACCCAGATTGTTGGGGGCAATATGCTGACTCTGTAAACCGCTTAGAGAGGGCTGTAAAGCACTATGAAGCGGTATATAAGTCTAACTGCTAACTCCTATAGAGGCATTGCCTGTGAGTAAAGCCATGCAATCCCTAGACCAGGGGTGTCAAACTCGATTTCATTGAGGGCCGCATCAGGGTTGCAGGAAATGACAAGACTCAGACCACGGAATCAAAATAAGCTTGATTTATTTGCGCAAATAGGTTCAGAGCAATATAGCAAAAGCAACATCTGAACAAACTCTTATGGAAAAGCAAACACTTATATACTCCTCAAAAGTAGCAAAACACGGAAATATCAATGATTGGTTACATTATGGATTAGCCCTTGTTGCCATACTAAAGAAAGCTAAAATATCTTGTTCTTGCAAACGTATCTAAGTTTCCTGTATTACATTTGTGGTTAGCTAACTGTGAATATTGAGGTTTGACATTTTTCCATTTCCTTTGTTCCTTCACACATCTCAAAGTCTAAAGAACAATCTTTCTTTTATGACCTTCTTTATGTCTGGAAACATAAACATAATCAAAGTGAATACAGATAGATGAGGACAATAGGACAGTAGGACAGGGACGGTAGGCACGCTGGTGCGCTTATGCACGCCCCTTACAGACCTCTTAGGAATGGGGTGAGGTCCACAGTAGACAGTCTAAGGTTAAAGTTTTTTGGGTTTGGGGAAGAAACCACAGAGTCAGGTTGTGTGTATTGATATTTCCTTTGTTCCTTCACACATCTCAAAGTCTAAAGAACAATCTTTCTTTTAGGACCTTCTTTATGTCTGGCTTCATCTTGCCTCACTTTATGACTTTACTTCACTTTATTTCCTACTTCATCAGGGTTGTGTTTGACCTCGCGGGGCCAAGGTCGGCATGGCCAGGGTGGGCGTGGCCAGCATGACATCACTTGTGTCGGGGGGGCGCCTGTGGTGACCCGAGCGCTTTGCCAGCCAAAACAGGCTCTCGAGCTTTGTTTTCAGCTGGGACAGTCTCCTGCAACCGTCTGCCAGAGGAAACGGAGCTCGGGAGGGCTGCATGCGGCCCTCGCGAGCTCTGTTTTCACTGGCAGAGGCATCGCAGGCCAGTCCTTCACTGTTTCCAGGGTGGCCCCATGGGCCAAATCTAAGCACCCCGCAGGCCGGATCCAGCCCCCAGGCCTTGAGTTTGACACCCCTGCCCTAGACTATAATCGGTGAGGTTGATTCAAGCACTTAGACTTGTTGTTCGGTGAGCCCTGCTGGTTGGTTTGTGTCAACCAACAGATGTCAGAGTTTCAAATAGATTCTTCCTCTTGCAATAGATAATGAACAAACAATACACAAATCAAACAACTGGACTCACTTAACAAGTCTAAATGCTTGAATCGACCTCCCTGATTCTAGTCTAGGAGACGTTCAGTCAAATTTATTTTGTTCAAAGTACAGAATGGGGTGGATTAATTCTGACTTTGGTGCTAGGAGTCACAACTCATCTTCCCAGTTTTGCTTTGAATCAAGCATTAATTACCCTAGTAGTAGTTCAAATTGAGCCCACTGTCAAACAAATTTAAATATTTTATAGCACATTGTTCGCCTGTGAAAGTTTCCAGAAATACCCCATTTCCTAATATATTGGGGTTTTCTTTTTTGTAAATTATAGGAAATGTATGAAAAAGAAACGTCCTGCTAATTATGATTTTCATTTTATAGATTACACTTATGCCTTCTTTGCAACATGTCCCAAGTGCCATTTGCATGAACTGTACAGGTCCTTTGCTGTAACAGTTACTTCTCAGACTGATAAAGTTTCAGAAGACATTTCTGTAAGCTCCTGTGTTATCAATGAAGAAAACCATCACTTTGCAGGTTGACAGAAAAGCTGTTAGTAGGAAGATAAAAAAGGCTGTGCCCTAGTGTACTTTGGAATATATTGATTTATAAATGGGAAAGAATTTAAGTTACTGGAGTTCTTGTCACCCCATCCCTTTCTTATCAATCAATCTTACTGAATATTTTTTGCAAGAATCATCTTGGAAAAGTTATTTTTAGTTCAGTCAGATGCCAAAGTATCTGCCAGTGACTTAAAAGTTCTTCAGAATTGTGTACCTTTTTCTCAATTTGCACCTATTTAAATTTTCTCTTTGTTTTTCTATGAAGCATGAATTACAGAATGAGCTAAAGCTAAAATTAGAATGCGCTAATTCTAATTTTTAGTGCATTTGTTTAATGTTTCTAGAATTTAGATCAGTAATCCCCAAACTCCGGTAAATTACCCAAAATTGAGTAAGAATGATTTTTCTTTGGTAACGACACACAAATCCACTACCCAATCACAGCAGGTGCATTTAAATTGATTTAAAGTGTTTTACTTGTATTGGGTAAAGAGGACTTTTTGTTGGGTAATAAAAGAAAACATTTGGGAAACACTTGCCCAGAAAGCTTGGGTCCTTTTACCTGACATGCGAGCCGAATGAACCACACCTGATAGATGGAAAGGAATAAGACTGCAAATAAAATTATCTGCAAATAAAAGGTTGCCCAGAAGCAAGTTCCAAAATGGGCCCTACGCCTGTTCAAAGTGAAGCCCCCTTTTACACGGTTTTGGAAAGTGTTGCCATGAACCAATCATGGCAACATGTATCGCTCTAAACCAATAATCAAAATCAAGATTTTGTCTACATTTCAGTAGTAATAGTAACGTACAGGTAGTCCTCAACTTACAACAGTTCATTTAGTGACTGTTTGGCAACTGACTCATATTTATGGGGTTTGCAGTGTCCTGGGGTCATGTGATCTTTTTTTGCGATCTTTTGACAAGCAAAGTCATTGGGGAAGCCAGATTTACTTAATAACAGTGTTATTAACTTAACAAACTGCAGTGATTCATTTAACAACTGTGGCAAGAAAGGTTGTAAAATGGGGCAAAATTCATTTAACAAATGTCTCACTTAGCAACAAAAATGTTGGGCTCAATTATGGTTGTAAGTTGAGGACTACCTGTAGTTCAACCAAAGGTTACAAGGTATACTAAGATCACATTGAGTGAAGAGGAATATATAATATAATGTATATAAATCACATAATAATGTCAAAAGTTTACGATCTTGTGGGGCCATATTACTATAACTGTCCAGGGATGCATGCGGCCTATGGGCCATGGGTTGGACATACCTGATCTAGAGTTACAATGATCTAGCTTAATTGCCTTTCAAATGCCCTAGTAAACACAAGTACATTAAAACTAAAGTGGGGACTTCAATTCACATACACATCATTTACAGGGGGAGGACAAAAATCCCTAATGGGATTACTTAATCTACCAACTGCTTCTCCCAACCATTTAATGTTTTCTGGAGGGACTGTTGGGAAAATGGGCTTGTTATTAACCTCTCAAGGTTGTGCTAACCTCAGTCTCATTTTTTCTGTTTAAATAAAAACAACATTATGCATTTTAACTACAAAAACCCTTTAATGCTCTTTAATTTTTCAATAACTTTCCAAAATCAAAATTTATGAAGCTGGGAAGAAATTGGCACAAGTGTTTATTCAGTACTTGGATTGCTTGTTCAGCCAAAAATTGTTGGGGGGAAAATTCAGATAGACCATGAGTCAATGTAGGCTCAATCGAACATTGCTCTATTGTTTTTTCTCTTTTTTTTTAATCTTGTGCCATGTTGAGGGACACACAAAATCCAACAAGCTTCTCTTCATAACCATTTAAAGTCTAAAAGGATCTTGCAGTGTTTGGCCATTGAACTGTGTATTGTATTGTAGTTCCAGCTGCTATGAAAAGACCCCACTCTTTCCACAAGGTCCCATGCATATACAAAAGTCTAAAAGTATGCTGAAAATCAGTATAAATATTCGAAGGCAAAATATGGAAGTTGCAATCTGAGGTTCGGTGTGTGTGTGTAATGGTTAATTTTCACAATCTTTTTTTTCCAAAGAATAAAACCCACACAATCCATTGCTGAAAGAAAAAGTTTTAATTAGCCTTTTTCTGTTGCCGCAACAAGGGGGTGTTTTCAATCTTATTATCAAAAAACCAAGGCTTGAAGGGGGGAAACCGAAATTGTTTTGCCCAGCCCCTTCTTTTTCCTGCCTTTCCCTTTTAAAATCATTTGCAGCCATTGCCATCAACGGGGTTTTCTGTCTCTCCTGTCTTCCCTTCAAAACATTTTTGGCTGGTTCTCCTTGTTATTGTTTCTCTTTTAACATTTCTTTTTTCTAAATTCTGCCTCTAACATCAGGAACTCAGTCCCATAAATAGCAACTTAATCATTCTTTAATTATTCTCCTTCCTTTGCATTCTACATAACATTTTATTTTCTTTGGGAATATGAAATATTTTCTTTGGGAATATGAAATATTTATTCATATTTATTCAGTCATTACAATTAGGTTGGCAAGTTTTAAAAGTGCAGAAAAATTAAATTGTCCCACCTAAGACGTCTATAGCAAAAGGGGAACCTGTCTTAAAGGTGGCATACCAAAATACTCTGCTATGCTGGTGCCAGAGGAGGGGAAGTGAGAAGGCACTATTATCCAATTGTTTGTCCCTTTCCCCTCTTTCTAAACACCTGGTGGTGATGAATTCCTAAGCTGCTTGTTAAGTAAATAAAGTGGTGAAGGTTTTTGAGTAAATACTCTTCTGCCTTCGAGATATAATAAATTTATATTTTACATCATTTCACTTTCTCAAAAAACAAAACTCAACACATACTAATTCCGTCTGCTCATTTATCAACAAAGGCAACCACCACCACTACCACCACAATAATTGCAATTAATTGCAAAATAGTTTCATACAGATGTTGGTGCCACAGGAAACTGCCCCTCCCTCAAAAGAGGCACTAAGTTAAACACTAACCAACTAAAGAGAAAAAGGAAGTTATTTGTCAGAGCTCTCATTTTTTATACTATGGTCAGGGATTTTTACAATATAAAATTTTAACCATGTTTTTGTCACAAAACAAAGACAATTTTACAGTAGTATTATATTCCAAAAACCCATATCAAAGCTATTTCACTCTATCCTCCTAACAATTATGTGACTAAAGATTTACATATAAAAAACCCTTCATTTCGGTCTTAGTGAAGCTCTATTTCTGATGTTTTAGGATGCATCCAAGAGGATTGCATTCTCAAATTCTACTCTGTTCACTTTCCATTTCCCATTTGGCGCTGTGGGTTGCTTCCTGTTTTCTTTCTGATCCCAGAAAATCCAGTAATGATTTAGAGGTAGACAGATGCTGGTCTTGGCATTTGCTGGAAGATAAAAACTCAGCCGCGCGTCACAGGTGAATCTATGATGGTCTTAGCATTAACAGAGAGTCAGGAGTCAGGTGCTGAGAAAAAGCCAGCAGTGCTTCACCGGTGAATATATACTGGTCTTGGGCCCAGATGCTGAAGCTCGTCAGGCCAGCCCTAAACGATTAGATAATAGAAATGGACCTATACTTGTTCCTGATGACATATTTGAAGATTAAGAATGTAGCCCTTCCCCAGCCATTTTGGCCTCCTTTCAACGCTTTTTTGGTGTTGTATGTTTGAATCTCTGGCATCACTCTTATGCCAGCCCAAACACCCAACTCCAGTTTATTCAGTGATACACTCATTCTTCCTTGCAGGGGACATTCACACATCTCTCAGCCATTCACTTTACATTTACCAGTATTAAGTCTGTTGGCTGATGGTTCAGGATCAGCTTGGCAGATGTAGGTGAGGCCTCTTGACCCTGTTCTGGCACCAAAATTGTTGTCCAAGAAAGCTTGGGTCCTTTTACCTAGCTTGCGAGCCCAATGAACCATATAAGATAGGTGGAAAAAGAATTAAGACTTTTATCTGTAAATAAAAGGTTACCCAGATCAAGCTCCAAAATGGGCACACTTCTGCTAGAAGTGAACCCCCCTTTTATATAATTTTGAAAAAGTGTGCATTGCCATGAACCAGTCATAGGAACACATACATCACTCTAAATCAATAATCAAAATCAAAATCTAGCCTACATTTCAGTAGTCATAGTAACATAGCTCAACCAAAAGTTACAAGGCATGCCAAGACTTTTATCTTATCAATAGCATTCCTACACTAAAAGCATTCCTACGTAACCTGGTACCGGGATCTTGCCTATCACCTTAGTGGACAGGCATTCTGGAGCACAAAGGCAGATGATCTGGCCTCCATCTATTGCTATCATCCCTGCCTAAGAAATCAGGTCAACCAGTGGATAACCATACAAAGCACCATCCCCTGAAGCTATACTATATGCTAAATAATAATTAACATATATGTTAAAATAGGCTGTCCCAACACACTAATCTTGGCTTTCAATCAGGAATGACAGCAGTAAAGTTCATGAAAAACATACCATGTTTTGATTATTCTAACAAAAATATAATAATTGAGAAAATTTCATTGATGTTTCTACTGTTTGTATTGCATTCTTACTGAAATACCATTGTCGTCTTTCCTATAAATTATTAGTTAAGTCTTGGATAGACTTGAAAATGGCTTCTGTAAAGCCCTCAACTGTGTATGCATTTTGAGAAATGTGTTATATAACAAAGAATTTGATAAAGCATTGTAATACAGACAAACAGACTTTTACTTTAAATTAAAATTTGGGCCATCTGTCCTCCTCCCCTCCAGAGGGAGACAAAACCTGTCTGGTTTTATGAGCCTTTTTTCTCCTTTCAATATGGCATCTTGATGCTCTCTTCTAGATGAAGGTCTCATGTTTAAGGCCTTCTGGTAGGCCTTGATCTCTGCAGTAACAATATCCTTATTTATATCTTTGTTCTTCTCAAATCCTCAGCACAAGTAGATGATTAGGTTTCAGTTTCTCTCATAATTTTGCTTGAATGATTGCTGACAGTCTCTAATTAGATGATTCCACTGCCTGCTTCTTCCCTATACCAATTTTTCTTTTGGAGGGATTTCATATTAGGAAGTACTTCCATTTTGTTATTGCTGCATTATTAGTAGCACACTGCAGGCCTCAGCAGGTAAAAATATGGCTATGCTCTTACGTTTATGTGCCTTTTTTCTTCTGATATAGTAATATTTCCTTTGCTCTTAACAAATGATAGTAATGAACTAAATAGACTCAGTTTATTTAGAACAAATGGCAATGTAACCCTGTTTTGGATGGTGATGATTGTGATTAAAAGGAAGGTTTGATAGTGGCTGGCTCTAATTTTTTTTGAAGTCATGTATAAAATACTATTATGCTGAGTTCTGATATCACAGAATCATAGAGTTGGAAGAGCCCAGTCAGGCCCTCAAGTCAAGCCAGTGCAGAATTTATTTCTTAGTTCTACTTTGCAAAAGCAGTATTTTAAAAATATCTTTCTCCCCCCCCCTCTGAAATTTGTGAAACTGATTAATGGATATATTGTGGAATAAGTTGTAATAATGAACAGCTATTTCATGAAGGTGATAGATAGGCGTACGTAATTTTACTGTACAACTCTTTTTCTCTTTGGGGAAATATGTAAAGATTTGTCTGTTGATCTAATGAAACAGCTTTTCCTAATTTTAACTTATTGTGGTTTTATGCAATTAATTTTTGCACTAAGCTATGTTTGCTTAACTACCCTTTATTGAATAAACTAGAGTTGGCTGGGTTCATACATCATTATAAGCCAAAATTACATTTTCACTTAACATGATATGGGAACTGGTCATTAATTAATTATTCTATATTTTTATACTCTATTGTTTCTAATAATTAAATATATATTGCTTATATTTTATTTCATAATCCATGACTAGTAATACTTGCTCTACATGGAATGATATAAATTGAAAAGACACTTTAATCCTCAATTTATATTTACAACTTAATTTAGAAATGATTGTGAGCATTTATTAATATAATGAACATGAAAATTAAAAATCCATCGATTTGGCTCTCGATTTTCTGTCTTTTTCATACACAATACAACAAACACAGACAAGTTTCTTTTATCAGAATCTTAACTGTTATTTGATTGGCCTATACAATGTATTAAAAATGGTGCTTCCTATTATAGGAGAATGACTATTTCAAATAATTAAATAGATTCAGTCTTTTCAAGTCTCACATTGTTGCTGTGGATTCTGCTCTCTGTTGTCTCTATGTTCATTTCTATTTCTTCCCAGGAAGGTGGCAGCATGCAAACACTGAGGTATGAAATACTGCTTATGGAAGGCTTAAGATTTCTTGTAAAAAAAAAGTTTGCCAAGCATGATTCTTTCAGGAAGTTTCTGAAGTTTCTATTTAGAGATTGGAGGAAGGCATAATGGTGCAGCTATACTAGACATAACATTTAGAGAAGACTGTTTTAAGGTTTTTTTTTAATTCCACCTTTATTATTTTTATAAATAACTCAAGGTGGTAAACATACCTAATACTCATTTCTCTTCCTATTTTTCCTGAAACAACAAACCTGTGATGTGAGTTGGGCTGAGAAAGACTGTCTGACCCAGTCAGCTTTCCTGCCCAAGGCAGGACTGTAATTCACTGTCTCCTGGTTTCTAATCTGGTGCCTTAACCACTAGTGCAAACTGGTTCCCTAGTCAAAAATCAGAATCAGTCAAGATTTTGAAATAATTTAAGATGTTCAGTCAACATAAAAAGCAGCTATTTATTTCTTTTCTTAGTCCTAGATGAACTATAATAACTAATTAATACACACACACACACACACACACACACACACACACACACTTGTATGTATGTGACACACATATATATATATACACACACATATACATATACATACACATGCACACCTATATAATTTATTATATTTATTTTGTCCACATATTTGTCTTCAGACTGAACCTAAAATATAAATGTCACCAAAATAAGTATCATCTTTTTTGGAAGATTGTTCTCCATAAATAAAGAATTCTGAAGAACTTTTCCTAATAAAAGATTTTTATTTGTTTGAAATTAATAAAAGTATGGATTAATTGTAGAATTTGTGATTACAATATGTGAAAATAGGAACATGCCCTGTGTTGAGTCAGATTATTGCTGAGTTGTGCCTGTTTTGTCTACCCCAGGGGATCCTTAACTGATGATACATATATCTCAGTTGGGATTCAAAAATAATGAGGGTAAGAGGTAATTAATGCAATCTTTTAGTCAGATCTTTAAAATTAACCCCAAATTATTAATAAATATCTGAATGCCTGTAAATGTATATACATTTCTTCTTGAAGAAATGGAGGGTTCCCCCCCCCCAATAACATTGATGCCTGGTGTTTTGATAGGTCCTACCAGTCACTCTATGAAAGTTTAGATGCATTAGTTTATCCTAGTGAGAAGCAATCTGGGACATGCTTTGCTTCATGATTAATATATGAATTCTTAAATTATTCTTAAATCATTAATTTTTTCCTTACCCAAACAAGGGGGAGCTAGTTAGGTGTAGTGCTTAAAGTGCCAGGCTAGAAACTGCCTTAATTCTAGTCCTGCCTTAGCCGGTGACCTTTGGCCAGTCGTTCATTCTCAGCCCTAGGAAGGAGGAAATGGGAAACCATTTTTGAAATCTTGCCAAGAAAACTGCAGGTACTTGTCCAGGAAGTTGGCAGGAGTCAACACCGACTCAAAGGCGCATGTATAAATACACACACACACACACACACACACACACACGTCCAAACTTGCATAATACAATGCTTTTACAAAGGATACTTGTATTCCAAAATGTTTTGTCCTACTTATTTATTTAAATGATTTCAGCGGCTGTTCATATTACAGCAATAACTCTGAGCAACATACAGAATTAAAACAGCAACAATCTCACAATCCAAATCCACATTGTCCAAGATTCAAACAATAGCCCCGTTTTTGTTTTTTTTTGTTTTTTTTTTTAAACAGCTTTCCCATTTGGCTGATCCAAATGCTTGAGGGAATAGTTAGATCTTCAATTCCTTACAAAAGATTAACAGATTTGGGGCCATCTGGACTTTGAGATGCTGTTGTACAGAACAGGCACTGCCTGATTCCTGAGTTCAAAAAGATGTCACTGCTTGATGGAAAGGACCTGAAGCATGTTCTCCCTACTTGATCAGTTGGGATGAGCAGACACTCTTGAAGGCAAGGCAGATATGGCTCAACAATATATTTCATTAGCTACATTTGAAATTCTTCCCTGAGATCATAAAGACTCTTGAGCATCATAGGTGACATATTTGCCCTAATAATCTCCCGTCTCTGACCTAATTGAACAGCAGAAGCCTATTGGCTGGAACTCTTCAGAAATGTTTTTTCTGATTTCAAACTACCACATTCTAACTGAAATTCCACCATATACATAAAGGAATAGCCTGCTAACTGAAAGGACCTGGATAAGCAGAAGGAAAGTGAAAGTAGACTAAGAAAATAAATTTACTATTGTGTGTCACAGGGGTAGGCAGAATAGTTTCTATAATTTTGCATCTCTGACAAGCTAGATTTCATAGGGAATATTTCAACCGTACAATCTTTTTTTTTTACTATGATACACACTCACTAGACTAAGTGCTAATTAAGTGCTCATTAGTAAATGAATATACGGTTTCAGGAGAGTTAGGTAAATACAGTGCTGCGATTTCTGCCCTGTTTTATTATCTCTTAATAGTGTAACAACTAAGCAATTTAAAACCTCCTGGTAACATGAGAAGTACAAACTGAAGCTGCAAAGATTACTCAACAGGTGACCCTGTAATGCTGTTCACTAGTTAGAAGAGCATATCTATAGCCATGGATACTCTTCTTGATGAAGATTTAGGGTGATCAGAAAGAGTGCAGTGAACTGAACAAAGAAATGGGAAGATGTGAGGTAACATCAGTCTATTTATATTGTTTTCATTTATCTCTGTGAGAAATAATTGTCATCTTTCTCTTTTCCAATTTAATACATGTCTTGAAAATATATAGTGATAGTGATTATCACAGGTGTATATCTCTGTGTGCATGTATAGAAATATATTCCACAGGGAAGCTTATGGCCAATGAAGTGCGCAAATAGTTAACTTTGCAGTCCAATTCTAAGTAGTCAAAGTCCACACGATCTACCAGATATTCGGCTGACTAAATTTGTACCAAATCCAAATCCTGCACAGTCCAGAAACAATGAGAGAATAATTATTTTGGAACTCTTGTATTGTATTTGGCGTGTAGTAAGTAATTTAGGATTAATCTTAATCTGTCCTGTCTTTCTCCAACATTGTAACCGTTTTCCCCATCCATTTGACATTTGAAAGTGGCATAGTCCAGCTCTTCCCTTGCATCATCTCTACTTTGCCTCTGTTTAGGCTGTTCTGCAGAAATCTCTATTTGCCAATAGATCTTGGACTCAAAAGTTATAGAAATTATTGATACCAATCCTCTCTAGCTGGAACTTTTTTTAAAAAGTTTTATGGTTTTTTTTATGTAAATTTTGGGAATATGCTAATGCTTATGTTAAGGATACTGCAAGTTCCAAATATTCCAAAAGAGAAAGTTAGGAAATAATGTGATAGACTTAAAAGCACTGCTTCTAGGGAACGAAAAAACGTTAAAAAAACAAAAGGCTTGTAAAACTGTTTTACAAACCTTTCATTCAAAACAGCATCCATTCTAATTTTATATAAAAATGGAATTGTTCAAATCAATATTAAACTTACTATTAAAAGCAAATGGGCAGAGTTTAGGAATTGTCCCACCAACTTACCTTGACACACTTTTCTCTTTGAAAAGTGAACTATAGTATTACTAATGGCAATGTTTGGAAAAAAGGTGGGGAGTTAGCTACAGTAGTTGCAGGGTTGTATGTATTTTCTTCATTTCAAATAGATCATAGTTGTACACTTGTCAATAAGATATGCTTATATAGCCACTCCAATTAATTAATTTAACCATGTTTTTGCATTATTAAGAGTGCTATCAACTAACAATTCTCTCAGTTGAAGCAATATTAATGATAAAATATTTTTTCTTTAGAAATATCTATAAACTGACTATGTTATACTTTTGGTTTCTAAAATTTCCTCAAAAAAATTCAGTTATTTTTGAAAGCAGCAAATGACTTTAGCTAAAGTGAAGTTGCTATGTCTCATGAGATATTTTAGTATCTTATTCCTTTAACACCAGTGCAGATCTGGTTGATTTTAAACAACAATTTTTTGCACAATGCCGGACCATGCAATATTTCATCCCATTTCATCTCTTATGATTTGGCAAGAATTTGTTTGTGCTTTACTGGATAATCCCATTGAAAAATCATAGGCAAATACCTGACACTTTACAAAATGCCAAGCTTTTATCAATGTCAGGTGCAAAGAATCAGGACCACACATTAAGTTCCAGTTAAGATGATTTATTGCCTACACACAGGAATCTAGTCAATGGTCAGCACTAAACCGACTCTAGACAAGAGTCAACAGAATTGAAAAGGGGGGGGCGGGGGCTGGACTTGAATCGCTTGTGCCAATGTAACAAATCCAGGCTGATTCCTCTCTTGGCTTCGCCCCCAGACTCTGCCTCTTCTTTTCCTACAATAAAGATGTTAATTTTAAAAAGGCAAAAAGTTTAATTTTTGGTATTGAGACCTACTTATCTACTTACATACCTATATATCACACTATTCCCTTTCAGGGCAAGCAGTGTTATAGAAAATAAAAAGAGAAAGAAGTATCAAACACAATAAATAAAAAGCATTGGATAAAGAAAAAAAAATAGAAAGGCAGATAAATTAAGCAAACATATATTGTGTATCCCTATACCTTTCTGTCTTAACCATCCTTGCTTGCCTCTATCGTATCTCTACAGCTCAATATGTTGCCTTCTTTTTTAACTTTCTTCCCTCTCATTGAGGATC
Organism: Thermophis baileyi; assembly: GCA_003457575.1. Classification (NCBI taxonomy): domain Eukaryota; kingdom Metazoa; phylum Chordata; class Lepidosauria; order Squamata; family Dipsadidae; genus Thermophis; species Thermophis baileyi. The sequence goes on along the minus strand of QLTV01003281.1, from coordinate 2,723,411 downwards.
ATGTCAAATCAATTCAATCAAAGCTTCCTTAGGATTTCTCTTCCTTTCAATCTTTTCATATATTTGCTTGGATATTTAATCCATATAATTATCTCAGTGACCAAAGTGCATTTTCACTGGTCACTTTTGAATTCAATCTACATTCATTCAGCACTTAGTATTTTTGATATTTATATCTTCTTGTTTCACCATGACCTTTTTAAATCTTGCATCCAGTTTACCTTTATATTTTTCCTGACATACCCAATTGTCATTTCCATATAACAAGGCACTTTACATGTATTTTTGCTTTTTCTGACATGCTCTGATCTTTTTTGTTTTCCTGCAGATGTTTTAATTCAGGCTAGGTAACATCATCATTACATGAGAAATTGAATTTTGCTGCTACTATATATATAAAAAAATCTTGAGTGCGGTGTAGTTATGGAAATAGTGAAATTGTGGTTGAATTTGTAAATGTGTTGTGAAATAAAAGAATTTTCATAATCACTTCTGATTGCCAGTTGATATTTATGGATATATTCAGCAGTCTTGAGTCTGGCTTATGTAGTGACTGTTACAGTCCCTATGTTGGATATTGTGGGTGATCCCTGTTTTTTCTGTTGGTGAATCTTTCAGTATGCTTAAGTTGTTTTGGGGAGCTTTCACGGCTTTTTGTGCTGCAATAATGCCAAGAGGTTGTAGTAGGCTGGGGTTGTCTCAGAGATATTCTTAATGTATAAGAAAGTTATCCTTTTCATAGGTTGTGTTGGTTGTGGTTGTATAACAGCACATTTTCATGATGATATGTGGGTGTGGTTGCGCTGGGAGGTGTTGTAGAGGTAGCTTATTTTCTCTTTTTGGAATTCTGGGATGTGGCAGTGTGCTTTTTGCTTGTCTGAATAATGTTCTTGTGCAGTTCCTCTTCTCGGACATTGGGTTGTTGCTTAGTATGTTTGCAATTTGCCATTGTTTTCTCTGCTGATAAGGATATCTAGGAAGGGTAACTTGTTTTCTCTAGTACATCCTCCCTTAGAGTGTTGTATGTGTCATGTAGCCCTCTTCTTGTGGCCTAGAGATGGAGCTCTTGCCTCACAATCAGGAGGTTGTGAGTTCAATCCTAGGTAGAGGCAGATGTAGGGTCTCCTGCTTGGGCAGGGGGTTGGACTAGATGACCTGCAAGGTCCCTTACAACTCTGTTAATCTGTTACTGTTATGTACATTCTGTAATTGTTCCTTTCTTATTATAGAATTATATTAATCCACGCATAATGGATTAATGATTGGGATTTTGTGTGTGTGAAAACCATTGCTTCTCAGCTCCGAATGGGATGGGTAATCCCAGGGTTGCTCCTCAGACTTGTCTGAACATTTGTCTATAGAATTGGAAATAAATGTGAGACAAAGACGGTAAGTTCCACGAGCATGGGAAATTCAATTTTTGTATGTTCTGTTAACAAAAGAATGGAATCTAGATTCATAAATGTGAAGAGTGCTGTAAATCAAATGAATTTTGAACCATAAAACTAACAAAAGAATCCATTGCAGCAACATTATACAGGCAATGTGTAACCATACATATAAATCAGAAGAACAGTCATTCATTGCAGCAGACCATCTACCACCTCCTAAAGGTTCCATACTTCACCTATTCACTTTATACATCACTTTCAATCTGAATTATTGCATGCATTTTCCAGTGCACTGTTTTGGCCCTTGTTTTCTTTCCATTTATTCAAGGAAACAATAATCACAAGTTTCCAATTATCAGGCACTGGTGCAGTCTTCACATGTTAAACGTCAACTATTCCATAAGAAACCATAACCATATTTTAACATTTGCTTAGATATCACCATATATATACCTAAAGCTTTATTATTTTTCAATATTCCCAAGATTTTACCATTTTTCAACATTCTCCCAGCATTTATATTTGAGTTGTACAAAACGAAGACAGAATATAAATCAAATAACAATAATATATTATTTTAATCCATTTTTTCTTGAACACTAACTTGTTTAGCAATCATTTTAATTCTTAAAACATATCATTGTTCCCATACAAATTACAAAAAATATTTCCAGCATTCTCTTACTTCAGTTCTATCCAAAATAATTCATTACTTTTATTTTTAATTATGTTAACTCTACTGGAGGCTCTGTGTCATTTTATTCATTTACCTAACATCAAGTGTAATTTTCCTCTATTTTTTAATCTTAACCTTTCTCAGTACATTCTTTGCTATTATATCTTTCTCTACATGTACATTATTCAATATCTTTCTCTCACCCTATTTTTACAGCATTCTTTTTTCTAAACTTCAGCCTCTGCTGTTAGCATTTTTCCAAGTGTCCTTTTTCATATTTCCTGTTAGCATATGTTTCTTAATATACTGATTATACGTCTCTTCAGATCAGTGGATGACCTCTGCCAGTGACCTCATTAAGATGTTAAAGAGCTATAGGGAAAGAGCCAAGCTCTGTGACATCCCATATGGAAATAGCCACAGATGTGACAGCTCCTTATACTTCTTACTGAAACTGATTATCAAGATAGAAGTGGAAATGGTTGATAGTATCAAAGCCAGTTGAGAAATCTAAGAGAAACAAAAGGTATGTGCAGTTTACTGTCACACTCAGGATATTGTTATAAAATAATCAATATAAAATACTGTACAGATAGTCCTTGCTGTACGACCATAATTGAGCCTGGAATTGGGTTGTAAGTAGTTGTTGTCATTAAGGGATACCCCCATGTGACTGCCTTACTCAATGACCACAATCCCATTTCTTTCTGTTGCTGTTGTTAAATGACTATACAGGTGTGCCTCAAGGGGTGGGGGAGGATTTGGGAGGCATAATGCCCACCAGTTGCAGGTTGCGAGGAGGGCTCAGCTGGCTAGGCCAACCAGCATATGTGCCAAATCTCTCCCACCTGCCAGTCCCGAGACGCCTAGGCCTTCTGCCCGCTCCACTGAGCCCAGAAGGCCTCAGCTCACTAGGGCCACCAGGGTGGGGTCTCCTCCCTCTCCCTGGCTCTCTCATGAGGCGTGGGCTTTTGCTCTGGCTCACCACTTCTGGAAGGTCTCAACCAGCTAGGCCCACCAACATGTGAAAACTTGCTGTGGACTGGAAGGCCTCGGCTAACTAAGTACACCAGTACGCAGATCTCCTACTTCCCCCAGCCACTTCTGAGAGGCCTGGGCCTTCTCTTTGCCCCCTATGACTTGGTCCACTTACTTTTCCCTTTCTGTGTAGTGCTGATAAGTGCACCAGCGAGTGCGAGGCTCAGCAATCTTCCTCAAGGCTAGCCAGGAAGTGGAAGTCAGCCACCAGGATTTCTGCATACTGATGGGCCAAGTCATCCAAGGCCTTCTGAGTGTGATGGGGCAGAGAGAAGGCCCATGTCTCTTGGGAGTGCTGGGGGAGGGGGGGCAAGAGGCCCATTCATCAGTGGGCCTATCTGGCTGAGACCCACAGTGGTGGGAGTTGCAGAGTCCCACTGTCATAAGAGCGGGGATGTGTCAAATGCCTGGATTTTGATCATGTAACCATGGGGGGCATTACGAGGGTCAGAACTTCAGGCAGGAGTCATAAGTCCTTTCATTCAGACCCATCATAATTTTGAATGGTCGCTGAATAAATGGTCATGTCAACGATTACCTGTTCTTAGTGCTGAAAAATACAGTATATGTTGCCAACAGACAGGATATCTAAACTCGTTTCCATTTGGTCTTAATCATATGGCCCTTATCCATATGCAGATCTAGAAATTATTAACATTTTAGTTCTGGTGTCAGCAAAAACTCCATAAAGGTTCCCAGAATTTTATAGAAACTTGCCTTTGTTTAACCTTGGTCAAACCAACCAACTTTGCACTCCTTCCTTTTGCTACTAGCAGTCTTTATGTGTAATTCATTTGGATGTCATAGGATTTCTCTTCAGTTTTTCTTTCTCCTATCTTAAAGACTTTTTGTTGAGGCTTTAACCTCTTTTGTAAATCAAGTAATAGTCATTATTCAGGTCATTCTTTTGGGTTGTCATTTCTATTTTCACTATCGTCTTGTTTTATAATCCACATTTTTTCCAGTATTGAAACAGTTTCTTTATATTCTAATATTTCTGCATCAGACAAGATTTGTTTCACCTCTTTATCATATAGATCTTCCATAGTATTCTCTTTTACATCATTTCGTAGTACAATTATTTTAATTTTTCATTCCACACCCCATTTTGCAAGTTATCTTAATACTAGAATAAGAATGATAGATGACAGCACCTTATTAGTTTCTTATACCTTTATTTTTATTAAAAACATCTTCTTAAAAGAGTTTATTTAATTCAACATATACATTTATCTTCATTCTTGCCTAATCCCTAATATATAATTTAAGAATTCATTATAATTTTTCTAACTACATCAATATTATTTAAAAAGTAGTTAAAATTACTACAAATGTTACACAAAATAAAAGACAAAATCTCTATAATAGATTGGGACCCTGCACACTTGAGAATGATTTGGGAGAGATATTTCATGCATGCGTGCAGTACTTCTTTGCTGTGTTTAAAATAACCCAACTTTTGTACTTTGGGGTCTGAATTCCTCACCCTCCCAAGTGCTATTGCATTAAGAGTTACATTAATGTTACCAAGAGGATTCTTTAGAGCAGTAGCATTTTATACATGTTTCAGGCTCCTGTTAAAGCATGACGTGCGCAACACTATATTACACTGGGTAATCATGAAAAACATTTATTAGCGTTTAATAGCCACCAAAGCAAATTAAACCAAAGTTTTATTACCTGGGAGTACAATTTCTGATAATGGAGTAACAAACCAAGAAATCTATTTTTTATATTTGTATTGAAAGTATCACAAAAACGTATTGTGGAATGTGTGGCAAGAGTAGAATTCTGACATCTAAGTTTTCTATTCATCTGTATTAAAATGTTGTATATTAACAATATTAGAATTGTAATCAGAACTAAAATAGATTGAGAGGTTGGTTTGATATAAGGGTTCACATATTCCATTAGCTGGTGATTTACCTGTTTTAAATGTCTTTAGCTATTTCATATAGTAACATCATAGTTTGTGAGGCAGCTGTGGGTCATGTGAGGCCTTCTTCTGGTCTTGGGAGGAAACTGCTGGAAAGCCTTGGGTGGCCAACAGCTGTTCACAAAATGCCAGGCCAAGCATGCTTGAGTAGGAGCAAGAAGATGGCAAAGGTCAGCTGGGGCAGTACAATGCAGGGTGACATAAGGACAGAGATGGGGGAGATAGGCAGGTAGGGGTTGCCATCAATGTAGACAGGCTGCCAAGCACCTGAATTTTGATTGTGTGACCACAGGGGTGCTCCAAAAGTGATAACTTTAATGAGGACCAGGTGTAAATACCATAGGTTCAGTGCTGTTGTAACTTGGAATGGTTGCTGAACAATTTCTGTTTGTCTAGAACTCTGTCCCATCTCTTCTTCATGGTACATTATTTATTAGAGCTACAGTATGCAAATCTTCCAAAAGAGGTGCTTTGCAAAAAGGAGAAGTGCATATGAATCCCTTCTCTGAATAATTAAAACAGTGGCATCTTTTTCCAGGTTCGTGTGACAGTTTCATAAGTCCGTCCTGGCTTTCTCTGTGTGCATAGTTTGGGGGGAAAATGTCAGTACTTTAATGACTTAAAGAGAAGTATTTTGTATGCTATCCCCCACACTGGATTACAGAGTACCACTTGGAAGCTTTTATACAGCGTTATGATTTATAGAATGAAGTAAGATCAACTGAGAAGGTGACTAGGAAAAAATGGTCTGGTCACCCTATCTACCTTTAATGATGATTAAATATTAAGATATCAGCTGGAGAAGGTTACTATGACATGGACATAAATAGCATACCTTACTAATATCTGCAGATCTTAGTTAAAGATAAATGTATTGTGAGCTATTGAACAACTGGCAAGTTTTCTGGATGAAATTGTACTTGAAATGTAAATTGAAAAAATTAGGTAGCATAGCTACTATATATTTCTGGCATATGCCTATATCTTTCAATGCTTCCTAGTTTCTCTTTTTTTTTTCTATATAATATAGCTTAGTCTTCCTAGTATGGCTTTTTTGATAATATTGTTCCTAGGAAAACAATAGTTTTTTTGCCATAAAAATCTCATTTAAAGCTATATTCTAAAGCTTTTTTTCCCCTTTGATTGTCAGTAACATCAGTTTCAGTGACAATTTGTTAGGGTTTAAAACAATTTTCCCAAACCTGATGCCCTCCAGACATGTTGGAATACATGTCCAATAAAACAACTTGAATTATTGGAATTGTAACACAACTGAATAGTACTAGGTTGGAAAAGACTGGCTTAAAATATCCAATTGTTACTAAGTAATGGCTTTAAAAATATTTAAATGGCATTTCAGTCATGTTGAATAACATTTTTGTTTATCATTTCAGCTATGAAGTCTTACATTCCATTTTTCATTCTTCTGTGGAGTGCTGTTGGAATTTCAAAGGCTGCCAAAATAGTTATTGTGCCGCCAATTTTGTTTGAAAGCCATCTATATATTTTCAAGACCCTGGCTTCAGCCTTGTATGAACATGGCCACCAGACTGTTCTGCTTCTGTCTGAGGGCAGAGAAATCCCTCCATCAAGTTATTACAGACTACAGCGATACCCAGGGCTCTTTAATACAACCACCTCAGATGAATTTCTTCAGTCCAAAATGAGGAGTATCTTTTCTGGGAGACAAACGGCGTTGGAGCTGTTTGATATTCTGGATCACTATTCCAAGAATTGTGACATGGTTGTGGGCAACAAGAAGCTCCTGCATGCCCTGAAACAGGAAAAATTTGACCTGCTACTAGTAGATCCTAATGAGATGTGTGGATTTGTTATTGCCCATCTTTTAGGAATTAAATATGCTGTTTTTTCCACTGGCCTTTGGTATCCAGCAGAAGTAGGTGCACCTGCACCATTAGCATATGTCCCTGAATTTAATTCACTTCTCACAGACCATATGAACTTCCTAGAAAGATTTAAGAACACTGTTGTTTATCTGGTTTCAAGATTTGGAGTCAGTTTTTTGATTCTGCCAAAATATGAAAGGATAATACAGAAGTATAGTGTACAGCCAGCAAGGTCCATGTATGAATTGGTTCATGAATCCAGCCTGTGGATGCTATGTACTGATGTAGCACTGGAGTTTCCAAGACCTACACTACCAAATGTTGTTTACGTGGGAGGAATCCTGACCAAACCAGCCAGTCCTCTACCAGAAGTAAGGTTTGCTAAATTTTATTGTTATGAAAGCTTGTACAACTTGGGTATTATATATGAATAGTTTGCATACTTACTTATTCTCAGGATGGGGTTGTTAGCATGCTACTTTATTTTGTTTCTTACACGTTCCTTCTTACTTTCCTCTGTGGTCCTCTTGTAAAAACAGCTCCAGAGAATTTGTGGGAGTACTTTTGATTTGGAGGGAGATGACATGCAAGACATCAGGAAACTAATGAATAGAATTTTTAAAGTTATACATTGTTCAACCAGCTGTTCGCCACATTTACACATGAAGTCAAGAAACATCTAATTCCAAGTGTAGTAATCAACACCGGATAGTTCACACTGTTTGATATTTTAATAATTTTTATTTCAGTAAGTTTAAAAAGCAGAAGAGCTTCAAGCCAAGTTAGTAAAAATTAATTGATTGGTTTTCATTAAATCTGTGAAAGAGAAATTTAAGATTGTTTAAATATATGCTATATCTATTTGTCATTAAGACAAATAATTTGTCTTAAAATAGTGCAGTAAGTTGTAATTTGAATGATATAAGTCACAAGGATTTGTTTGCTTTCTTTTGGAGTGTTTTTGTGTGATTCAGTAAAGGATCTTATATTTTTAAAATGATGTGTGAGTCACATAAAACATTGAAACATTGTTTGCAGTTGTATTAGTATGCTTTTTAAATAATAATTTTACTGTACTTTAAAAAAAGTACAGTAAAATTTTGGTCAAAGGGTGCAAACAAGCATTTTTCTTAATCATCTTTTAGAGGTAAATAGTTACATAACATAAAATATAGTTTTTAATAAACTCCAGAAAATTCTGACGATTATATCAGTGCAGTCTTGCTCTTTAGCAGTTATCCATCATACCTTTCTTGCCATATTTTTTTTACTCTACCTGTTTTCTGCATTTAACCCACTTGCAAACATTTTCTCTTTCATCCCTTGTGAATAGCAGCTGGCGGTATGCTTGCTCTTCATTGTTCAGGTGCTGAATGGGGAAAGAGAAATAAATACCTCAACCCCCTACTTTGGCAATGTTACTGAATGTTCTGATATTTCTTTCTTCATTCTGAAAGTGGTGAGGGGTCCAAATTATAATAAGTAAATATGAGAATCTTAAACTAAGGAAAAATATCACAATTTAAATAAATTAAACTCTAATATGGAGTAATATGGAGCATGTAAGGGGAACAGTTTGGAAAAATTAAACAATGCAAACTATTGAATTGAGGTTTCACTATAAATTAGTACTTATTTAAAGATTATACGTTTTCTAAATTTAGAGGTCAATATTTTTTCAGCTTTTCAGTTATATTTTTAAAATGTCTTTCTTTTTTTAAAACTGACAGAGGATTATGAGAGAATGATACAGTGATTGCAAAAATGCACCCAAAATGTTCAAAGTCAGAGGGATTTAGACTCTGCAAATTGAGCTAAGGGATTCATGTGGCTTGCAGATCATCTATGTCTGTGATGGCGAACCTATGGCACGCGTGCCAGAAGTGGCACGCAGAGCCATCTCTCCGGGCACGCGGAGCCATCGACCGTTGCTCTTCCAGGTTCCGGCGCGCCAACCAGCTGGTCTTCACGCACGCGGGAGCGCCAGAAACCGAAAGAGCAGTCACCCGGTGCGCATACGCACACCGGGAAGATGATCTTCCTGTTTCCGGCATGCGCATGCCCGCTGGCCACTTGGCCTGGTATCTGGCGCGCATGCGCGTGCGAAGAACAGCTCACGTGCCCAAAGATGTGGAGACGGGATCCCGGCAGTCGCTTCCTAAGGGAGCACAGCTGTTAGCCAGGACCGGCCAGCCGGGGCTTCCCTCCCTCCCCGCCCGAGTGGGCTTCTTGGGATCATGCACGCAGGCGTAAGGGGGTGGGGGGAGCGCAGCGGGGGGGTCACGTGCGCATGC
>QLTV01003281.1:2677450-2708830 GCA_003457575.1 Thermophis baileyi | reverse complement strand
CAAGAACAGTTTCCCCCCGAGCGCCATCACTCTGCTAAACAAATAATTCGCTCAACATTGTCAAACTATTTACTAAGTCTGCACTACTATTAATCTTCACATCATTCCCATCACCCATCCCCTCCCACAGATGACTGTGTTGCTTGTATCCTTACAATTTATATTGACTGGTTCCTACTATGATTTGATTGCTTATTTGTACCCGGAGGTATCATTAAGTGTTGTACCTTATGATTCTTGACGAACTCATCTTTTCTTTTATGTACACTGAGAGCATATGCACCAAGACAAATTCCTTGTGTGTCCAATCACACTTGGCCAATAAAAAATTCCTATTCTATTCTATTCTATTCTATTCTATTCTATTCTATTCTATTCTATTCTATTCTATTCTATTCTATTCTATTCTATTCTATTCTATTCTATATTTCCAAGTCTTGTAGCAGAAGCATCAGTGAGCCACAAGGATTTTCAGAGGATATCTTAGCAAATTGATATATAATTGGTCTAGGTGTGGAGATATGATAATGGATTTTAATAAAAGTTTGATTTGATCTAAATTCTCAATTTGATTTTTATAATTTATGTATTTATATGAAGATTGAACCAGAATCGCTTCATATAAAAATATACCTCTACAAATGAATACTCAGGGCTTCATTGCAAGTATCTTTTTCTATAAATGATTTGTCACAAAAATATTAGGAAATAGTCACTGATGCTTCTGCATCTCTGATTCCAAGAGCTGAACAGAGAGCGTTTTAGACATTGAAGCTCAGTTATGTTTGTATTTGCGTGCGTTGTTTATCTGAAACAAAGCTCAGTATTAGGCACCACTGGTTACTGCCAGCTGGGACCTCACACTATATAGTCACAGCTGTGCATTTAGCATTTATGCCTGCAAAGAATAGCTAATTACAAAAAACCCTAAGAGGACAAAGAACACTCAGTAGCATAAGTACAATACCATATCTGTCTCGTAATCATGCATTTTAAAATACTAAAATGGTTAAAACTGAGCAGCATCTAATAGGAGAGACAACTTCAGTTAAACACGTTCACCCACTTGGTCCTTTTACTTCTAGAATATAATTTTATATAAGTTTTGATTTGATTTCATTTTACTTATTTATTTTTAGGAATACACAAACTGTCCTTCAGAACAAAGTTTTCAACAAGCAGACTATATTCATTTCAGTGATATCTTGTAGTGGTATTTTACTTTTTTCAAAAAACTATCATGATCCTCATAGTCCTTTTAACATAGATTTTGCTTTTAAAAAGTCTACGAATTATGGGTGACACCTAGTTTTTCATAGTTCTTATATCAGTATTTTATTAGTGGAATGTGTTCTAGGCAGTGTTTCTCAACCTGGACAACTTTAAAGATGGGTGGACTTCAACACTCAGAATTCTCAGCCAGACAGCTTTGCAATTTATAATTTTATAATTTTATTGTATGAACCATATTATATTACTTGTCTGATATTAATGTTCTGCATAGGGTTTAATAGAGGTTTTGACATTGAAGATATTCAAGTAACTTTAATCACTAATAAATATGGCAGAACATAACTATCACATTTGTAAACTCTTTGTTATCTATCTGATTCTTTTCCTTTTTTTTCTTTTTTAATCCTTTATTATTTTTATAAATAATTAAAGGCTGTAAATTTATTTAATATTCCTTCGTTCTACTGTTTTTTCCACAATAATGTGATGTGAGTTGCACTGAGAGTGACTGGCCCATTTGATGCCTAAGGCAGGACTAGAATTCACCAACTCCTGTTTTCTAATCTGATGCCTTAACCACTTCATCCAACTATTCATTCTCCATTTTATATATTTAGGAGTCCCAGCTCATTAGAACAAAGTAAGTTATAGGACTTTCATGACTATTTGATACATTGATAAATATTTCTCTGGGAAGATGTTCTGAGCACCTCACATGTCACTTTAGAGATCTCGGAAACCTCACCTAAACCTATTTGATAATTTTGTGTTCTGATATTGCTGAGCTCTGCTGAAAGTAGTCCATGTCTCAACATTTTCCAAGTCTATTTTATGCAGTGGCTTGGTAGGAGATCTTAATTTTGCCAAATGATTTGATAGTTTTGAACCAGCAGTTGGGAATGGTGCATCTGGATAAAATAGTGTTTGAGGCCCATAAACTCCAAAAATGGAAGTCATATTAAGGCTAGGAAATAATCAGTTACAAGATTTTTTCTGTTTGTATGAATTGCCATTATCAGTGCTCATACTGTTGCAACCTACAATTCCTATGCCCCCTACCCCCCATCCCACTGCTTCTGTTATCTATGCCTAGCCTTCAAGTGTAAAACCTAAGAGGGTTTTCCAAGTAGATTATAATTTATTGAATCAGTCTAAGAAGGTGCAGTATTCATCACAATACTTGTTTGTTTTTGGACCAGTGGGAAACAGAAGTGGATCTTTGGTGAGCTAAAATTAGTCCATCATTTCCTTTTCAGATATTACTTAGCAATGTTGTTGTTTTTTTCGTGAGATGCACAGTCCCCCTAGTTATCAGGAATGCCATTAACCCTGTTCATCATCCTAGGCTCTGCCAGAAGAATTTCTGGCAATTCTACCCATGAATCATGAGAAAATTGAGCATTAAAATGGTTCTGGTCAGGATGAGTCTGGTCCATGCCATTCGAAGATTCCACAGTTACAGCAATAGACATCAATGCAGAATCATCATCATACAAATCTCAATATTGCCTTCTAGAGACTTGCTGGATACGATGGTAGCAAACTTTATTCATCTAGAGCAGGGGTGTCAAACTCATGTCATCATGGCGTCGTCACGTGACGTATCGGGACTTTCTCCCCCTTCCCTAAACCAGGTGTAGGCGTGGCCAGCGCATGACGCATCTGACTCGCCGAGAGTTTGACAGCCCTGATCTAGAGTTTTGTCTCTGAGTGGTGAATTACTTAACTTGCCATGTAACATATCAACATGAGGAAGTAGTATCCTGCCTTAATTGCCTGCCAGATGATCAGAGGGGAATAAACAAAAGTTGTTGCTGAGTTTAGTCACCCTGCATTTAGTTATTCTGTCTTGGATATCCTGGCTGGATATTAATTATTCTTACTAGTTTTGTAGTTGCGTCCTATGATGACAGCTACCAGAATGTCTTTGCAAGTTTAGGAACTGTAGTTCTGTAATTGGTGGGCTCTGTTTTTCACACTTTCCACAGGTGTTCATCTTTCTGAACTGGTGGTGCATTTTTTCTCAGACTTGCTGTTTTTTGTTTTGACTATAGTTGTATATAATGTGAGGTGGGAAGCCCACAGTTAGAGCATACATATACAAATCCAGTGGAGAAACAATACTAATAACTGGAACTGTTTACAATATTCAGGCTGCTGCATGTTTTCAGTCAATCATTTAAATTGTGAAGTTTGTCTTTGATAGTTCTATAGTAGTGGCGTGCATAAACCAGCAGGGCGGCATGAAATTGCCCTCTTTACTCAACCTCTATCTGAGGCTGTGAGATTGGTGTGTGTGGCCTGACATCTCTTCCTTATGCCTAGTCATCTTACAGAGAAAGACAGTGTGCTGGCATATATTCCTAGCTGCATGAATTAGTTACAGTAATTGGTTCTTCATAGCCTCTTTTGTAGATGGGGATTCAAGAAATAAATATTTTGCAATCCATGGCAACACTGACTGTGTTCAATATTTCAGTGGATGGGGGCATGGTCTCAATTCATTTGCAGACACCAGTGTCTCTGGTTATGTTGCAGCTTGATTGCCAAGCTGGTCAAAAAATTATTTAAGATGATACCGTGTTCTCATAACTCTCTGCTAGGTTTGCTGAACTTAAAGTATCCAAATATAGCTTTGTATCATGGGCATTCATATTTCACTTTGGTAAGGTATTTCTGTCAGTCTCCCATGATCAAGCTAAAGGCATGAACCGAGACCATTCAGTCCTTTCTCCATGAAAGTGATTATACTACTATTTATTAAACATGTATGCAGCCCAACTTGCAATGACTCTGGATGGCTTACAAGAGTCAGATAAATTATAATAAAACAATAAAATATAAATATAAAAGATACCCAGCATGATAAAACACCATATCTTACTTTCCCTTTCCCTGGGGAAAGAGCCAGCTCTTCACAATTCTTCTAAACAACAGCAAAATGATGTCATTTGGATCTTGGGGAAACCTCATTCAAGAGTGCAGGTGCTACTACCAATAATGCCTGCTTCTGGCTTCTCAATAGATGACCATTGTTTCATTGAAGGAACCAGGAGCATGATCGCCATGCAGGATCAATCAGCCAAGCAGATGTTGCAAGAAACAGGTGGTCCAACAAATAACCTGGTTGTCTGCCTTATAAGTCTTTATAGGTAACAACCAGCACTTTAAATCACACCAGAAACAAACTGGCAAAGCAAAGGGTTTTTTTTCTGATGACAAGCACTGTTATTTGCATCCCATTGGACAACATGGGTGGTTGTCTGCCCTTTAGTCTTCAAATAGTTTCTACTTTTTTGATAGATGATGATAGATAGATAGATAGATAGATAGATAGATAGATAGATAGATAGATAGATAGATAGATAGATAGATAGATAGATAGATAGATAGATAGATAGATACCACTTGTTCTGTTTTTATTTTCAGTGCCCTTTGAGCACTTGACCACCTCTTGATTGCTTGGGAAATAGTCTCTTAGTTCACATCAGCTTAACAGAACAGTAGATTATATTTATTGATAAACTTACTTTGCATTTAGTTCTCCTTTGACAGTGCTTTTTTATTATTAAGGTAGTCTTGAGCTTTCATCTGTGCAGGATCAAATTCTATCTAATTTCTTCCATAAGCCCTCTATAACTCAAGTGAAATATGTTAGGCCTGCTGTTTATTCTGGAAGGATGGGATTCCCTAAACAATGCAAGTAGCTGTCAAAATAGTGGTTGCTAATACACTCTGTTACTATCTGAAAATACATCCCTAGCAATTGGGTATTTGCACACATTAGACAGATCAATCACTAATAATTCTTTCAATGTCAGGTGTGCTATTGTGAGATATTTCACACATAGCCAGTCTGAAGATAACTTTTTACTTTCGTTAGCCATTTCTGTCTAAACATCAGATTCCACTTTGCAATCTTTGGGCATATGGTATTACCTAAAAGTGGGTGAAATCTGGAAAATACTAAGGGATTAGTATTTTCCAGATTTCACCCACTTTTAGGTAACATTTTTAGTTCATTACCCTTATATCTAAATAAGATATCACTCTGAAGGCTACTTGGGTACTTGACTATAATTGAAGTTTTTCAAGTCATCTGTGAATTCATACAATCTACCTATTCTTCAAGGGACAGTAGCTCAGCTTTGATATTTCATTTATTTTTTTTAAACTGTCCGAGTCAAGTCACTTTGAGCATAGGATAAGAGCATCTTAAACAGTAATTGGACTATTTATTGATTGATGAATCTTCAATTAAATACTATATTATTGTTATGACATCACACTTATGGTGTGATGTATTTTCAATAGTAAGTTTGTTGATAGCAAGCCTATTATTTCCATAGGATCTGCAAACATGGGTGAATGGTGCTACTGAAAATGGCTTTGTCCTTGTATCATTTGGAGCTGGAGTGAAATACTTACCTGAAGATATAGCAGATAAATTGGCACATGCTCTGGCTAGACTTCCTCAAAGAGTAATTTGGAGGTAAGTTATATTAATACCATTATTTAATTTATAAATAAAGTAGGATTGATGAATGTTTTTGTTTTATGGAAACCTGTGGATCCTAGAGTGAAGGGTCTATTCCTTTTCTCATATTTACATAAAAGTCTCTATCTCGTTCTTGAAAAACTTTCACAATTTCAGATGTTGTATTTCAATTTCAAAAGCAGTAGTGTGAAGTCTTGGGTGAGATGCAGTACTCGCCCATTCTCCATTGGGTCGACAGGAGAATCCAGGTTGGGTTGCTCTATTGACTGAGTTGAAATTCTGAGGACACACCTCCCTGGTAACGGTCCCCAGTTTTCAACTCAGTCTCAGCTCTTTCGGTTGCTTATTTAAGCTCTGAGAGCTTCTGAGGGTAACTTTTTGTTAAAATCCCTGGATTCTTCACGCCAACGAGGGGAACGGAGCGGTTTAAAAGTTTTTCCGGCAGTTCGGCACACCCGATTCCTTCGCGCTTCACAGCTGATCGTGGAGTTGCAGAGAGAAGAATGCAGTCTTAACAGGCCAGTAACATCAGCGAGGGCCCCTGGACTATCTGCGGCTGCGGAAAGTGGCCTGGAGTTCCTGACCGCTCCGGCGGTCATATTCCGTTAAGCAGGGAGCCGCGGCAACCGCGTGGTCGCGTAAGCCTGCCTTTTTTAACACAGCGGCTCAGGGACTGCACAGGCAAGTTACTGGCGCCTCTCCAGGCTTGCCTTAGGAGATGGAGTCACTGGTCGATCGTTCGGCCACACTCTTGGAGTCTCCAATTCGCCGCGGCAGCTGCGAGCCGCTTAAGACTGCCTTGGAATCAGCGGCGAGGCCAGCGTTCGTTCTCATGCCCCGGGATTCTCCCAGCTTGCCTGTGGATCCTGCTTAGCCTTGGAGCTTCAGGATCAGAGCCCCAGTTCTAATCCATGGCTGTGGTGGGGCCAGACCTGCCCGACTTTCGGTGCAGTCTCTAGTTGTTAGAAATGACGCTGTGCCGGCAGCAGGGCTTTCGAGTGCGTCTGCCCTCCTTATCAGGCCTGCAATTTCAAAAGCAGTGTGCAAGGTTTTGGCGCGAACAAAATGGAGGACGCTTGTGAGGGCTCTGGCCTAAATCAGGAGGAAGCATGGTCTCCTCAGGCCACAGACACAAATGTTAAGGGCCCAGTCGAGCCCAGGTCAGCTGGCCTGGAAGCAGCGGCCAAGATCAGAGCTAAGGCTCGTGCCCACAAGAAGACCAGGATGGAGGAGAAGGCAGCCAAGCAGAGGCAGAAGGCCTTAGATAAGGAATTTGACAGAGCCCGAAAGGGATCAGATCAGCAGAGACAGTCTGATCCCAAGATGGCCAACAACACAATTTCACGCCAGTTTCCTGAGAGGGCCTTACAGCAGGAGCAGCATGGGGAGCACCAGTGGACACCTGTGGGTGCCTGGTCACCAGTTGGCCCTATTGAGCAGTTAGTACAACACGGCCTTTCAGGACCTACAAGAAATGCTGAACTTTCTGCCCATTTTCTGTTGCAGATTCCAGTGGCAGTTACAGAAAGAGGGCAGCCCCTCAGAGGGGCCAGATCCACTCCAGAGGCCACATTTACCCCAACAGCAGCGGGGCTCTGCCCTGGGGTGCTTCAGGAACAAGACATGCCTCCCTTTATGAGGCTTTGGATATCTCAGGCGATCCGACAGGGGATTGCTGAGGGACTGCAACAGAGTCAGCAATTACCCATCCCAGTAGCCGAGCATGCCATACACCCTGAACTTTGGCAACCCGCAGGTGAGGCTGCAAGCTACCAAGGGCCTTATTCCCCAGAACCTTCCGCCCGAACCCAGTCCTCCCTTTCGGAGGGGGAGCTTCAGGGGGAGGGGGATTTTTCAGACTATGAAAGAGAACCGTCCTGTATACCGGCCTTCAAGGGTCTGTTTAATCCCACTTTCTTTAAGCCTCTGCTTTCCAAGGCACTGCTCGCCTGG
The DNA here is from genome assembly GCA_003457575.1 of Thermophis baileyi. Classification (NCBI taxonomy): domain Eukaryota; kingdom Metazoa; phylum Chordata; class Lepidosauria; order Squamata; family Dipsadidae; genus Thermophis; species Thermophis baileyi. The sequence goes on along the minus strand of QLTV01003281.1, from coordinate 2,701,146 downwards.
GGAAGGAAACTGTTACACAGGATCCCACTCGAGAGATGGCTGAGCAGAAGGACTTTCTTTTCACGAAGCAGACTACTGAGACAGATGCCATCCCTGTCCCCAGGATGTTCCTGGACATGATAAAGAGGCAGTGGGTCTCACCAGCCATATATTCCCGACCCAGCGGTTCGGAGAACACGCTTTACAGCGTAGACTCAGAACTCCTGGACTTGGTCCAGGTTCCGAAGGTAGATACTCCAGTAGCTGCTTTAACTTCCTCCTCAGTCCTGCCACCGGACGCGGAGGATGCATTGAAAGCAGAGGAACGAAAGGAGGAGATGGCTCTCCCCAGAGCCCATCAGACGGACTCCTGGGCAATTTGGGCCTCCACTGCAGCATCGTTTTTCACCCGAGCATTGGTGCGCTGGCTCAGGCAGCTACAAGCACGGATCCCAATGGAGGATCTTCGTGCACACCAAGACCTCTGCAAAATTATTGCTGCTGCCGAATTTACTGCAGATGCTTCTCTGAATGCCGCCAAGTTTTCTGCACTGGCCATTGCCTCATCGTTGATGGCCCGTTGCATGTTGTGGCTGCACCATTGGCAAATGGACGCCAAGAACAAATGGAAGTTAGCTTCTGCCCCCTTCCATGGGGAGAAGCTATTTGGGGAATCTTTGGATCCATTTTTAGTGGAGACCAGAGACAAACAGAAGATTCTTCCATCCCAGGGCAGGAGGGTGGATTACCGCGCCTCGCCCTACTTCTGGCGGCCCTCCTTTCGGTAGGGGGAAGCTGGGGCTAGCTTTCCCCGACATCAGAGGCCCTTTTTTTCCAGATCCAACTACCAGACTGAGAGATCTGGTTTTGGAAACAGAGGCCAACAGCAGCCACAGGGCAAGCGGCCCTTTCGTGGCAACAACAGCAGGGCATTCAGACGCCCCAAGTGACATCGGGCCTCAACTTCCCATAGGGGGCCTTCTCGGTCTCTTCGCAGATCGTTGGGAGGGGATCACGATGGATGCCTGGGTCAGGGAGACAATAAGATCGGGGCTCTCCCTAGAATTCCTTTCCTCTCCCCCGAGGTTTTTCCTCCGCTGCCCCATTTCCAGAGACCCTGCAAGAAGGGAACTCATGGAATCGGCGATCCAACATTTGTTGGATATTCGGGCCATTCAGCTGGTTCCAGCGGGCCAGTGGGGACAGGGCTTTTATTCAATTTTGTTTGTCACCCAAAGGCCTTGGGGGTGGGGGGTGGAGAGCAATTCTGAACCTCAAGGGGCTCAACAGGCATCTGGTCTACAGAAGATTCAAGATGCACTCCCTTCATTCCATTCTGGAAGGTATCCGGGAGGGGGACTTCTTGGCTTCTGTAGACCTGATGGAGGCCTACCTCCACGTCCCTATTCGTCCAAGCCACAGACAATTCCTGAGGTTTTGTTATGCAGGACACCATTTCCAGTATGCGGCCCTCTCATTCGGCCTGTCATCGGCCCCAAGGGCATTTACCAAGATCACGGCGGCTCTGGCAGCATACCTCAGAGCGTTCCCCATTCAGATCCAGTGCTACTTGGACGACTTGCTGATCCAGGCCTCCTCCCGCCCGCAGGCGGAGAAAGATCTACACATGACAATCTGGATCCTCCGGGATCACGGGTTCTCAGTCAACTTGGACAAATGTCATTTTCTACCCACGACAAGTCTTTTGCACTTGGGGGCACTCATAGACACTGTAACTGGACAGGTCTTTCTATCCCAGGAGCGCCAGGACAGCATCAAGGCCTTGACAGGCCAGATTTGGGCAGACAGAGTAGTACTGTTGGCATTGCTGTCCCAGCTCCTGGGAAAAATGATATCTTGTATTGCCATAGTGCCATGGGCACGGTTCCACGCCAAGCCCCTCCAATGGTTTCTGCTTCCCTACCAGAGAGTGGGCCGCAGCACCTCGGCGGCAAAGGTTCGGGTACCGCCAGGGGTGCTTCGTTCGTTCCGCTGGTGGAGGTCCCAAGCCATCACACGGGGTTGTTTCTACAAGGAACTGGACAGACTGACTATTATGTCCGACACCAGCCTCTTCGGCTGGGGGGCCCACTTCGGCTCCCAGGTGGCCCAGGGGCAGTGGACACAACAGGAACTCCGGCACAACATAAATTGGCTGTAGCTCAGGGCGGCCCTCTTGGCCCTCATGGCATTCCAGCAGGCGGTTTCGGGACAGCATGTCCTCCTCCTAATGGACAATGTGGCCACCAAGGCCCACATCAACCAGCAGGGGGGGACTCGGTCGAAGTCCATCATGAAGGAAGCAGAGACACTGTGCCGGTGGGCAGAGACGCACCTATCAATAAGGGCAGAGCACATTGCGGGAGTATCCAATGTGCAGGCAGACTGGCTGAGCAGGGCTACTGTCGACCACTCAGAGTAGCGCCTGCATCCCAGTCTGTTCACGGAGCTATCAGAACAGTTCGGCCACCCGATTCTGGATCTCTTTGCCTCTCCGTCGAACTCTCACCTTCCCAAATTCTTTGCGAGGTTCCCAGCACCGGGGGCAGAAGGGGTCGACGCGCTATGCTGCCCATGGCCCAAGGGTCTATTGTATGCCTTCCCCCCTCTTCCCCTGATTCCAGGGGTAATCAGGAAGGTGCTGTCGGAGAGGGCGGAGATCTTGTTGGTAGCTCCCTGCTGGCCCAGACGACCATGGTTCGCCGATCTGGTCGACCTGTTGATCTCCAGACCTTGGAGGATTCCCCCAGAGATAGTCTCCCTCAGCCAGGGTCCCATCATTCATCCGGAGCCTCAGTGCCTCCAGTTGACCATCTGGCGGTTGAGCAGAGACTTCTGAAACGGGAGAAGTTCTCCAGTAGGGTCATACGGACGATCCAGGCGGCCAGGCAGCCTTCTACCACTCGCATTTACAATGCAACTTGGAAGATTTTCTGCGGCTGGTGCGCTAAGAGCCATATAGACCCCACCTCGGTCTCGGTGGCGGATGTACTGGAGTTTTTGCAGGAAGGTCTGGAGAAAGGGCTATCGCTGAACACTTTATGGCGACAGGTCGCGGCCCTGGCTTTGGTTTTGAGGTTTCGGGATCTAAACTCCCTCGCTCACCACCCCAGAGTGCGAGCCTTCCTCAGGGGTGCCTCCAATTTGAAGCCCCCAGTGGTGCACCGCTACCCCACCTGGGATTTGCCCAGGATGTTGCAGGCCCTTACTGCGGTACCATTTGAGCCCTTAAGAGAGGCCAGCCTACGTCTCCTCAAATGTAAGGTGGCCTTCCTGGTGGCCATCACGTCTGCCAGATGGATATCAGAGTTGGCGGCTTTTATCGGTGAGAAAGGACCTCTGTGTTTTTTCATCCGAACAGGGTGGTTCTGCGGTTGGACCCTGCCTTTCTTCCAAAGGTTAACTCCTTGTTTCACCGATCACAGGAGTTGATCTTGCCTGATTTCTCTCCAGGGCCTCGACATGCCTTGGAGAAGAAATGGCATATTCTGGATGTTAGGAGGGCCTCGGCATTTACATCACAAGGACCGCTTCCATCAGGAAGACAGTTTCCTTTCAGCCGTCAACTCTAGGCCACAAGGTGACGCCTTCCACTGTGGGTCGTTGGCTACGGGCATGTATTGCCAGGGCCTATGAACTTCAGGCTCTTCCGGTGCCTAGAAGGATTATGATGCATTCCACCAGGAGTGCGGCCACGACGGCGGCCTGGGCAACGCAGGCTTCTGTGGAAGAAATTTGTTGGGCGGCGACGTGGACGTCTCCGTCACCATTCATCCGACACTATAGACTGAACACTTATGCTTCAGCTGAGGCGGCCTTCGGCAGAGAGTGCATGAGGAGGTGGGGACTCCAGACCAGAGCAGTTCCCGCCGGTAGGACAGCCAAGCTTTGGTATGTCCCAACCTGGATTCTCCCGTCGACCCAATGGAGAAGGGGCGTTGGTCTTACCTGATACGCCCTTTCTCATGGAGGTCAACGGGAGAATCCAGTCCCACCTGGTGGACTGTCTGGTCCAGGGTCCGGGAGGAGATAGGTTTGGACTGGAGACGGACTACAAGATTCGCTTCATCTTCGTTTTCAACTGGGGAATGTTACCAGGGAGGCGTGTCCTCAGAATTTCAACTCAGTCAATAGAGCAACGAGGCTAGAGTAATCCAACCTGGATTCTCCCGTCGACCTCCATGAGAAAGGGCATATCAGATAAGACCAACGCCCCTTCCACCAGGTAAGAGGCAGGGGAGCTATTGGCTCGTTTTGCTTCATGAAGCAGACTACCCAAAAGATTATTTTGCTGGATCTCAGGAATGCCTAGTGCATTTGCTGAGTGTGAAGGCATACGCATTTTTAAATGTTCTTTCCAAATGGAAAAACTGCTGGAACAAACCAATGTCGTAATCCAGGTCAGTCAATATATGGTAACATTTGGGTGTTTCTGGTCAAATTGTACAGTTCATTTAATCTCTTAAGTAAATAGAAATTGATACAATATAATAAACAAAACGTATTTCTGCAAATGTAATGTGTATATATCATTTAGGTATATCTGTTAACATTCAGAATTAAAAATCGGTGGATATAAAGCAAGTATCAGAAATGGGCTGCCTTTGCAGTTGATTCAGCACTGTTTGTTTTAGTGTAAAGTTGTTAATCTTCTACTGGTGCCTTATCATTGTGGGGGTATTATTAGAAGTGATTAAGGAGTAGTACCAGGACTATGTCAGGAGTATAATTTAAAGGTTACTATGAAAACTATCCCAGCTGCTGAACTAAAGTAAGTATGTATGCCTTGGTCTCAACAATCTTTGTTTGAATCTTTGTTTGAAAACCTCCAGTAATAGACATCTATAACTTGAGTAGGCAAGCTATTCTATGCTTTATAGCTCACACAATCAGGAAATTCCTATTAATTTCAAATTAGGATATCTCTCTTTAAAGCTTCCACTTAATTGTTTTTTGTCCTATCCTCAGGCACTATGGAAAATAAATCCATATCCTCCTCCATGTGACAATTATTCAAGTATAGAAAAACTATTATCGTATCTCTCATTAGCTTCTTGCTTTTACGCTGAACCAGTGATGGTGAGCCTTTTAGGCTAACTTGACTGTGCTGACGTGACATTCCCCCCTCTCAAACGAAAGGGAAACAATTCTCCATTTCCCCTCTATCTAGGCCACTCTGAACAATAGCACTCGGCAGCAATGCCAAGGCTGGGCCTAAAGTAGAGGCGCTGAACTCAACTTCAACTCTAGCACCCCCCACAGGCCACTGAAAAAGACCACCTCATGCTGTTCCCCAAGGTATGAGAGCCTTGGGGAATGGTGCAGTTGCCCCCGTGGTGCAGCACTTCCTAGGATCTGCAGCATGCCACTTAACTTTCAGGTGATGTTCTTTTTCTGTTCACAGGCCCCTCCCTGTAGGCTACTCAGGGCTGTTCCATATTGCACAAGGTCTTTGTTCTTGAGGCAGCTTCAGAGAATACTGTTTTGTGGCCAATGTAGCTTTTAAAAACCGTGTGAAAGGGAAAGCACACCCCATTCTTGTACAATTTTCAAGGCTCCCGAGATTGCATGAGAGCACACCTCACACAGCCTCCTTAGCCTCCAAAAATCATGAAAATGGGATGTGTTTTTGAGAATAGTTGTTGGGTGTTGGTGAATGCTGATGGCTCATCCAAAACATCATGGCGTGCCAACTTCGACACACATGTCACAGGTTTGCCATCACTGTGCTAAACATACCCATTTTAAAAAATCTGTTCTTCATAGGATTTAGCTTCCAAACCCCTCACCATCTTTGGTGCCTCCACTCTCCAGTATCCTTGCATTGGGAAAACCAAAACTGGACAAAACGTTCTAGGTACAGTGTACAGACAAATACAGTGTGAAGTGGAATTATCAGTTCTCATATTTACCTTATGCTTGTGCTTAATCTATGACCTGTCACGACACCTAGATAAATTCATTGAGTCAGGTTCACCTCTCTTATACTTGTACATTTTCTTTTTTATTTCTTAAGTGCAGAAGCCTATATTTCTTGCCAATGAAATTTAGGATTCCGTACCTAACAAATAAAAATGACTGTGTGAGTAAAGGCCCAGTGTTCAAGTCTATTAAGATTATTTTGAACCATGAGCCTGGCTTCTGAGGTATTAGCAATACTCCATTTCACCCTAGTTTTCTGTCATCTGTTGAGCATCCTTTCTGTTCCCTCATTTAAATCGTACGTACATATGTACAGTACATACAAATAAATAAATATTGTTGGGCCCAGGATAGACCCTAGGTACCCTACAGAATACCTCCTCATATAGATAGAAATTCATTAAGGATCATCCATTGAGTATGGTTGTTCAACCAATTGGAAATCCATTTAGTAGCAGTACCATCCATCCATATTACTCTATCACAGCGGTTCTCAACCTGTGGGTCGCGACCCCTTTGGGGGTCGAACGACCATTTCACAGGGGTCGCCGCGCGCGTTAGCCCGCCATCTTGGTGCCACCGTCACTGCAGGGGTAAAAAGGTCCCGGTTCGGCCGTGCCTGCGGGTCGCCGTCAGCTGGTAGCCTGGACGCCGCCATTTGGGTTCTTCTACCCTCTGCGCATGCGCAGAATGCTTTGCGCATGCGCAGAGGGTAAAAGAAACCAAATAGTGGCATCCGGGTGGGTGGGCGGCGCCTCGCGCTACCTTGGTGACCGGCTCTACGGTGACCGACAGGTACGAGCGAACCAGGAGCATTTCATCCCTGCTCATTCCCCAGGTGTCGGGGGTTGCGGGGGGTCGTGCCATTAGAAATGTTGAGAACCACTGCTCTATCAGGAAGACAGGCAAATTTATCAAATGCCATATGAAGTTTTGATATACTAATGTATCGTATTCCCTGGGTTCTTTAATCCAGTTGCTTTGTCCAAAAAAAAAAACAGTAACATTGGTCTGACAGTACTTATTTTTTAACAAATCCATACTGGTTTCTAGTAAAATTCTTTCTTTATAAGTGCTTGCCAATCTCTTTCATTCAGGTTTCAGACTTGACATGAGACTGAAATACTATTGGCTGTGCTTTTGGATGACCTGTGGCAGGAGCAGGGTTGGTGTAATACATCCATCCTCACATTACTTTACCTCTTGGCTGCCTTCAATACCATCGGCTATAGCAGTGATGGCGAACCTATGGCACGCGTGCTGGAAGTGGCACGCAGAGCCATCGCCCGTTGCTCTTCTGGGTTCCGGTGCGCCGGCCAGCTGGTTTTCATGCGCACGGGCGTGCCGGAAACTGAAAGAGCAGCTGCCCATTGCGCATGCACGCTCCAGGAAGATGATCTTCCTGTTTCCAGAGTGCGCATGCGCACGGGCCAGCTGGTCTGGTTTGGGGATCCTGGCGGTCGCTTCCTCAGGGAGCAGAGCAAGGTAAGCCGGGGCTTCCCTCCCTCCCTGATCAAGCAGGCCTCTTCCGTGGCCCCAGGCAGTCCAGAGAACCGGTGGACCAGCAGCTGATGAGGGCGGGGTAGGGGTGGTGGGCTGCCTGCGCAGATGACCCCATGGCCTGGGCTCCTCCCCGCTGGGAGCCGCTGTTCGCTGGCTGGCAGCAGCACTCTTGGCCCCGCCACCTTGAGCGGAGCCTTTTGGCTCGCTCCACCGGCTGTGCGGGTCCCCAGGGCTGTGGCCATCATCACGTCCCTGTGGCAATCGTTTCCCTCCCTCCCCGCCAGAGGCTTTTTTCCTTTCCAGACCAGCTCCAAGCAAGTAGTGCACAAACTTCAGCAGCTGTTGCGCTGCCGCCTGCACCGCTTGCTTGGAGCTGGTCTGGAAAAGAAAAAACGCAGCCGAATTAGGCGGGACTCGCCCCATCCAGGTCCCTCCAAATGGGTCTCCCTACAGTAGCCTCTCCATTGAACTATGCTACCCAATGGTGATCCCCACCCCAAATGGAGCTTGCTCTTCCGAGCACCCGCTTTTTCCTGCAGCGAACGAGCGCGAAAAGCGCTTCCCACTTTTCCTCTACCTGCATGCTGTTACTGGCTCTGCACCCCCTCAATACCAACAAGACGCCGCTACCCGAGGCCACGCTGCCGCGGGGGTGGGGTGGCAGGCCTGGCTGGCTGGCTGGACACAGCTGACGCCGTTGTTGCAATGCCGTGCTGCCCAGGATCCACCCAGGTAGTGGCTGGATCCACCCAGCTAGAGCCGGTAACAGCATGCAGGTAGAGGAGAAGCGGGAAGTGCTTTTCGTGCCCCCCCCCCAGCTCGTTCGCTGTGGGGAAAAGCGGGCGCTCGGAAGAGCAAGCTCCGTTGGGGTGGGGATCACTGTCGGGTAGCATAGTTTAAAGGGGAGGCTACCATAGGGAGACCCGTTTGGAGGGACCTGGGTGGGGCGAGTGCCGCCTAATTCAACCCTCTGGGGCTGCCAGCTTGTGGCCGGGATTCTGGAGGAGAATCCTCCAGTTACAGCATGCAGGTAGAGGAGAAGCGGGAAGCGCTTTTCACACGCCCCCCCAGCTCGTTCGCTGCAGGAAAAAGCGGGCGCTCGGAAGAGCAAGCTCCGTTTGGGTGGGGATCACTGTTGGGTCATGTAGTTCAGCACGAAGGCTACCGTAGGAGAGGAGAAGGGGGAAGCGCTTTTCGCGCCCCCCCAGCTCGTTCGCTGCAGGAAAAAGCGGGCGCTCAGAAGAACAAGCTCTATTTAGGTGGGGATCACCGTTGGGTAACGTAGTTCAACGGGGAGGCTACCATAGGGAGACCTATTTGGAGGCACCTGGATGGGGCGAGTCCCACCTACTTCGGCTACGAACAAGCTGGGGACATGAAAAGCCCTTCCCACTTCCCTACCTGCATGCTGTATCTGGAGGATTCTCCAAAATCCTGGCTGCAAGCTGGCAGCCCCAGGGAAGAAGCAGGGGCAGAGTTGCTTGTTTTTGGTGGCTGGCGAGGGGAGGGGGAGGTGCTTCTCCTCCAGAATCCCAGCCGCAAGTGGGAGGGTAAGAACCGCTGTGTAGCCCCAGGGGAGCAGCAGGGGCAGAGCTGCTTGTTTTTGGTGGCGGGCAAGGGGAGGGGACGGCCTCCCACTTGCGGCCGGGATTCTGGAGGAGAACCACCTCCCCCTCCCCTCGCCAGCCACCAAAAACAAGCAGCTCTTGGTGGGACTCGCCCCATCCAGGTGCCTCCAAATAGGTCTCCCTACGGTAGCCTCCGCGCTGAACTATGTGACCCAACAGTGATCTGCACCCAAACGGAGCTTGCTCTTCCGAGCGCCCTCTTTTTCCCGCAGCGAACAAGCTGGGGGGGGCGCGAAAAGTGCTTCCCGCTTCTCCTCTACCTGCATGCTGTTACCAGCTCTACCTGGGTGGATCCAGCTGCTACCTGGATGGATCCTGGGCAGCGCGGCATTGCAACGGCGGCGTTGGCTGTGTCCAGCCAGGCCTGCCGCCCCATCCCCGCAGCAGGGTGGCCTCGGGTAGCGGCGTCTTGTTGGTATTGAGGGGGTGCAGAGCCAGTAACAGCATGCAGGTAGAGGAGAGTGGGAAGCGCTTTTCGTGCTCGTTTGCTGCAGGAAAAAGCTGGCACTCGGAAGAGCAAGCTCCTTTTGGGGTGGGGATCACTGTCGGGTAGCGTAGTTCAATAGGGAGGCTACCGTAGGGTGACCCGTTTGGAAGGACCTGGGTGGGGCGAGTCCCACCTAATTCAACCCCCTGGGGCTGGCAGCTGGGATTGTGGAGGAGTTACAGCATGCAGGTAGAGGAGAAGCGGGAAGTGCTTTTCACCCAGCTCGTTCGCTGCGGGGAAAAAGGGCGCTCGGAAGAGCTCGGAGGGCAGACTCCGTTTCGGTGGGCGATCACTGTCGGGTCGCGTAGTTCAGCGTGGAGGCTACCGTAGGGAGACCTTTTTGGAGGCACCCCAATGGGGCAAGTCCCGCCTAATTCCACTGCGTTTTTTCCTTTCCAGACCAGCTCCAAGCAAGAGCTGCAGGCGGCAGCGCAAGAGCTGCTGAAGTTTGTGCACCGCTTGCTTGGAGCTGGTCTGAAAAGGAAAAAAGGGGGAGAGCTGCTTGTTTTCGGTGGCGGGCAAGCGGAGGGGGTGGCCTCCCACTTGCAGTCGGGATTCTGGAGGAGAACCACCACCACCACCCCTCGCCAGCCACCGAGAACAAGCAGTGCTGCCGCAGGATCTGAGTCTGTGCCAAAGGAGCATGCGGCGCCAGGGTAAGAGACGCGCCGGCCTGAAGGAGGCTTGCCAGGCCCAAAAACGGGCAACGTGTGTGTGTGTGTGTGCGACGCACTTGTGCGGGGGTGGTCATGCACACATGCGATGGGGGAGCGTGGGGATCGTGCGCGCATTTGCGGGGAGAATCGTTAAGGGGGTCACGTGCGCATGCACGTGGGGGAGGGACGCATGGGGGGGCATTGCATTATGGGTGTGGGCACGCACGCGCGCTACCCCCCCATGCTCCCCCCGCTTTTGGCACGCGACGGCGAAAAGGTTCGCCATCACTGGGCTATAGTATACTTCTGTTGCAGGGGTTGGGGATAGGCAGCACTGTTTTTCTCTCTTCCTTGGTGGTTGGTTCCAGTAGTCTTGATCAGGAGCGAGAGGTCCACTCTTAGCCCTGTTTTGTGGGGTTCTGCAGAGTTCAGTTTTCCTGTTTAACATTTACATGAAGTTGCGGTGGATGAGTTCATCTGTTACCATGGAGCAAGGTTTTAGTACACTGATGATACCCTGCTGTACATCTCCACATCTGGTGAGTTAAGTGACACTATTGAGGTCTTTTTTTTTTTTTTGGTGTTTGGAAGCTGTGGGAGTTTGGATGGGGAATATCAACCTTCAGCTCAACCCTAGCAAGACTGAATGGCATTAGGTTTGGGGCTTCCAGGGTTTCAGAAATTACCCTCCTTAGTGCTGTTCTTGTTGTTGTTTTTTCCTCCTATAATGACACTGAATCTGGATGTGCAACTAGAAAGGGGGCATTAGTAGATACCTTCTGGAATGTTGTGCTTGGTTTGGGGTATGCTGTGCTTGAAGCTGTGACAGAGTCCCTGGAGATCATTTCCCAAGCAGTGGGAATTATCTGGCCTGAACAATAACTTTGGTTGGGCAGTCTGGTGGCTTGGGGAGGCAGTGTATGTGACATGAGAATCCTTTTCTCTTACCTGCTGAGGTGGGCCTGGAAGATTGGAACTGGTGGTGAAGGCAGCTGGGTTGGACCCAATGGCGGTGGATGCTAATAATTGTGGTGGCAGGGGCACCAGCCAAGACACCAGGGAAAAGAAGTGGGATGGAAGTCATAAGAAAAAGCTGGGAGACATCCAGGGGCCTTGCTTCCCAGATTACCAGGTGTGAGACATTATTAGATTGGTCATTAATAGGGACCAGTTAAGACTGATGCTTGTGTACCAGCCTTCCTGCTATATAGCAACTTTCTTGCTTGAGCTTCTCGACTCCATGGTTGGGCTAATAGAAAGATTCCCCAGATTGATAGTCTTGGAATATTTTAATCTTGCTTTCTCTGGGTGCTGAGTCAAAGATGATTCTGGAGTTTATGACCATCATAGCAGCCCTGACGTGTCCCAGATCATCTAAGGCCCAACACAAAACCAACCTGTTTTTTTTCTTGGAGCAATGGCATAGTGTTCTGAAATTGGGGAAGATATTGTTTTCTCCCCTGCCATGGTCATATCACTTCCTGGTAATCTCCAATTCTTTGGTGCCACCATCTCCACAGGGAGGTTGGGCCTATTTGAACAGCTCATCTGAGATGACTAATGGACCCATTTGGGTTCCAGAGGGAGTATGGGGTTATTCCATAAAGTCTAGTACTTGATTCCCTGAAACTTTGGTAACTGCAGCTTTGGATCAGATCATGCCTGAGCACCCACAGCTCTTGCAGTTCTCCATGATATACAGAAGAAGGAAGGAGAGAGTTTTTAAAAAGCTAAGGGATACCTAGAGCCCACTCCCATGCTGTCTCCCAGTATGGAGGATCCAAAAAATATCCCACTATTTTGCTTTATATTCTCTTCACTGCACTGTAAATAAAATTAAAAAAATTCTTCAATGCATTACACTACCTTACTCAGTCTAGTGCATTTTCTATTACAATATGGTATCTAACCTCCTGAAAACTAGTTTTTAAGACTTACTCACTTTAACAAATGTCAGTATATTTATTGTATCTATAGGATTACGGTATGTATATATGGTGATATATCTATAAATATATGTACGGATATATTTAATATTTAATTTCATATTGATTTTTTATTTTCTTTTTATTGATAAGTTGAACGTTGAAAACTAACAATACATTCATGTATTCTTTTTGGAATGTAGTTTTAAGTTTCCATTTCTTTTGTATTTTAGATTTTCAGGTAAAAATCCCAGGAATTTAGGTAACAATACAAAACTTATAGAATGGTTACCACAAAATGATTTATTAGGTAAGTATTGTTGGAAGTTATCATTTAAAGTTAACTTGTACCTTATGTTTTTTAATACTAGACTTACAGATAGTCCTTGACGTATGACCACAATTGAACCCCAAATTTATGTTGCTAAGCAAGACAGTTGTTAAGTGAGTTTTGCCCATTTTATAAACTTTCTTGCCACAGTTTTTAAGTGAATCACTCCATTTGTCAAGTTGGTAACACACTTAAGTGAATCTGGCTTCCCCACTGACTTTGCCTGTCAGAAGATCACAAAAGATGATTACATGATCCCAGGACACTGCAACCGTCATAAATATGAACCAGTTGCCAAGCATCCGAATTTTGATCATATGACCATAGGAATGCTGCAACGGTCATAAGTGTGAAAAGTGGCCTTAAGTCACTTTTTTCAGTGCCATTGTAACTTTGAACAGTCACTAAATGAATGGTTGTAAGGCAAGGACTACCTGTATTTGTAATCTAAATCTGTATAGGAATATTGTTAACATGGATAATTAGACAAAATGACCATTTCTGTTAGCTTTAGATTAGAGGTGGAACGGTTTTTTTGTATCAAGATCTACATTCCCTCAGAGGTAATGTGTGAGGTGGATGGGAATGAAATCACGAGTGTCTTGAGCAGGTTGCTACAGACTAAACTATACTGCTAGTTTTTTTTATGATAGACAAGTAATAAACACAAATTACATTTGAAATACTGTATCAATTGAACATTCATAAGACCTATAGATTTATATGAGGTATATTCATACTGAAGTACAGGTAGTCTTTATTTAGAACTGCCTGAGATAGTGACTCTTTGCAAATTTGATAGTAATAAAGGGTTCATTTTCTGACCAATGCACATATTTACAACAGCAAAATCCTTCAGTGTAAAACCGATTAAGGGCTAGTCAATTTCGGGCAGCAGCCATGGGTGTTCTAATCAACTAATTAAGAAGACAGAGTGTACCAGTGGTGAAATCCAATTTTTTTTACTGCCGGTTCTGTGGGCGTGGCTTGGTGGGCGTGGCAGGGGAAGGATGCTGCAAAATCCCCATTCCCTCCCCACTCCTGGGGGAAGGATATTGCAAAATCTCCATTCCCACCCCACTCTGGGGCCAGCCAGAGGTGGTATTTGCCGGTTCTCCAAACTACTCAAAATTTCCATTACCAGTTTTCCGAACTACTCAAAATTTCCGCTACTGGTTCTCCAGAACCTGTCAGAACCTGCTGGATTTCACCCCCAGAGTGTACCTTGCTTAAGCAATCTCCACCTTGGGAGGACACAAAGAAAGGGTCAGGCACAGGACATTGTATGAGAAAACTTTATCTGAATAAGATGGCAGCAATCAGCAATTTTTCAGCCTCTCTCGCCCTCTCTAAATTACATGATTCTCTTAGCAACTATGAGATTTAGTGATCTTTTTGCCAGCACTAACTGCAATCACTGAATGAGGACTATCTGTATTATAGGAGAACTATCTAGTTTCTTAAATATTTAAGGTGATGTACACATCTGTCAGCCTCCAAAGTAGACCAGATAGGAAACACAATCAGATGAGCTAATTCTATTTTATTGTCGGGCTATATTAACAGAATCTGCAAATATGAAAGTATAAAAGCTCCTGCTGTCACTTTATACAGCCTGATAAATTAAAGCAAATCCTTTCTAAGTTTCTTTCTCTTCCTGTTATTCAGATGTGGACACCCTGCTCCCCTTATCTGATTATCTCTTTTCCTCATGAACAAAGCTGATTCTCACATGCTATCACATCAGGGGTGTCAAACTCGATTTCACTGAGGGCCGCATCAGGGTTGTGTTTGACTTCGGGGGCCGGGGTGGGCATGGCCAGGGTGGGCGTGGCCAGCTCGACGTCACTCATGTCAGGGGCGCCTGTGGTGGCCCGAGCACTCTGCCAGCGAAAACAGGCTCGCAATCTCCGTTTTCAGCTGTGACGGTCTCCTGCAATCCTCTGCCAGTGAAAACAGCTCGGGAGGGCCGCGCACTGGCAGAGGCACCCACGGGCCTTGAGTTTGACACCCCTGTATTACATCATCTTAGGAAGTTTTGTTATCACTCTGGCAATAAAAATTGTTTAGTACTATACAATATATATTTAAATTTATATATATGTATGTTATAGATTCTGTCTTTCCTCCAGAGGTTCAAGGCAGTGTATATACTACTCCATTTAATTTTCCTCCAGAACCATATGAGATAGTTACACCGAGACAGTGACAGGTGAAAAGTCACCTAATGAATCTCCAGGGCTGAGGTGAAAAGGAACCTGGATCTTCCTAATCCTAGTCTAACAAATTAATTTTTGCCGAGTACTAGGTCTATTTTTTTTTAATTGTTTATCTACTAACATAAAATCAATCAATCTGGAGAAATACCATTTAAGGATTCACATTTCTTCTTAAAGTTATTCTCAGGTTTAGATAAATAAAATACCTGATTGTAAAAATATATTCCTTCAGTTTGCATGTAGTATTAATGTAAATTACTGGAATGAAAAATACCTCTTTTGGTTGCAAATAAGGCTAACAAGATTGCTAAATTCAGGTATATTAATGTTATTTATTAAGATAGTATCTTAAGCAGAATGGGGTTTTTGTGCAATATATATTTTTGTCAACTCTATAGTCATTAAGAAAGTGAAGTCATTTTTGTCAACTTGTTTTTGATCTCATTTGTAGTCTAACGTAATGACTACAGTTATTTCATTTTCTGTGTCCTATCTATGGTAACTGCGGTGAGAAATTCCATGTGTGCTTACCATCTCATCTGTAAGAAATCTGTAAGAAAAAAAGAGTCAAAGGAATCTGAGTAGGTTTTTTATTCCAGTATTAAATTTAATGCACATACAAGTTTTAGATGCATGGATTTTGTTCTGAATTGTGATTAAACACTTTTCTTTCCTGTACCTTACCTTTTGCTGCTGTAGGTCACTCTAATATTAAGGCCTTCCTTAGTCATGGTGGTCTGAATAGCATTTTTGAAACCATGTACCATGGTGTTCCTGTGGTGGGGATCCCTCTTTTTGGAGACCATTATGACACCATGACTCGAGTGCAGGCCAAGGGCATGGGTAAACTACTAAACTGGAAGACTCTTACGGAGGATGAGTTATATAATGCACTGGTGAAAGTTATTAATGATCCCAGGTAAGAATTGTCTTTACTTTTAAAAAAAGTTTGCTAAATTTTCAGTGAAATAAAAGTTTATAAAGAACTTATGGTAATTATGCTGTCCTAACCATCTACCATACAGGTAGTTCTCGACTTACAACAATTTGTTTCATGTAGGTCTGGGATTATGATGGTATTGGAAAGGGTGTTTTATGGTTTGTAAAGCACTTCTGTCACAAAATGTTGCATCACCACTTCTGCAATCAAGTGATTTGTGATTTGGGAGCTAAGCCACCTGTTTGTACTTATGACTGGTTACTAAGCACTCCACAATCATGTGCCATTTGCAATCTTCTCTACCCACTTTCCCAGAAAGTCAATGGGGCAGCTGGCATGGAAGTTGGTGCTGCCTGCTGAGTAGATTTTGGCAGGGAAAAATTTCAGCTCCTGAATGGAGAGACAAAGCAGTAAGAAAAGGAGTCTGGGGTGCCTCGGGGAGGTAGGGGAGATCCTGGGAGGGGAGGTGCAGGCAACTTAGAAGTGTCTCTCCACTCAGGAGCTCGAAATCCTGTTTGGATTTTGGCAGGGAGGAATTTCAGCTCCTGAGCGGAACCTCCCAGAATCTCCACCTCCCCCTTAGGCGCCCCCATGCTCCTTATCTGAGGTTCTGTCTTCTCAACAACTTGCGAGATTGCTTAAGGACAACCAAGAGTGGCAGGATTGCAGTTGCTCCGCAAAGCAATCATGGAATATCTTATTGAATGACTGCTTTGCTGAACAACCAAGATTCCAGTCCCAACTGTGATCATAAGTTGAGGATTATCTGTATAATAAATTATGTTTAATTATGATAAAATAGTATGGGAATGTTAGAATTGAAAATGCAGCAATGTTCTTGTTATTATTATTATTTTTAATTTTTATTTCATAGCTACAGGCGACAGGCCCGGAAGCTGTCTGAAATCCATAAAGACCAACCAGCTCATCCTGTTAATCGAACAGTCTACTGGATTAATTACATCCTTCGTCATAATGGAGCACAGCATTTACGATCTGCAGTTTACACTGTCTCTTTATATCAGTATTTCTTATTGGATATTGCCTTTGTTGTGCTACTTTGTACTGCCTTACTCTGCTACATTTTGGCCAGGATAGCAAAATTTATTTGCAAGCAAAGCAAACATTTTTGGTCCACTGATGAACATGTTACTATCAATGGACATTACCAGAATGGGATACCAAACGGCAAGTATAGAAGAAATGGTCACATTAAACATGAAAAAAAGGTGAAATGAGCCAACTGCTCAATGTACATTAGCAACAAATCAGTACTATAATTAAATTTTATAGCTGTAACATACTCTAACACCTACTTAAAGTAAAACAATAAACAGTTCTAATGCTCCCCTACAGTATGTAATGTTATGCAATTAAATTCTGCAGAACTAAGAAAAATCTTTAGAAAATGAAGCACAACCTAAAATACAAAAAGTATTTTATTCTTAATACTCATGGAGAAAGGTCATTCTGGCACTGAAGTTTTCTAGAAGCCTTAATTCTCTGAAGTAATTCATTAGGTATATTCATGTCTGCTCAATTTGTGAATAATATGTGTGTCTCAGAAAAGGAATGGTTTCCTTTTACTTACAAAGATTCTTCCTTTTTTCATGCACATTTATATTTTAGCAAAGAAATCTTGGTTCTATTTATCTAAGGTTTAATTTGTTATCTGACAATGATGTTAATTAAAGTCATCTTTCATAGTGTTCAGTACATAGCAATAAACAAACTGTAGAATTATAATGCAGCCATAAAAATCATATTCTTAAAAGGCATTGAAGAATATGATGACGATACACCGTAGTTTTGATATACTACATAACTCTTCCATTTTCTTCCATTTCCTTAAAGAAAAGGAAATTGCACAAGAGTACCATAAGGTGTAATTTTATATTTATGTAAATTTTAGTTCTGTTCCTTACCTTTCCCTAATTCATCATTTATGCCATAGTAAGGTTGTTCTCTTTCAATAACTACAAGGGCTATGTGGATATAATAAATCGATATAAAAATAAATGAAGCAGAGAAAAAAATATTCTGCACTGGCTCTTTGGAAAAGGATTATTCTTGTCCCTTGAGCAATGCAGAATCAAACCATTTTTGGTTTGTTATAAAGTTGAATGTCTTAACTATTATATTACTACAATTAAGTTTTTATCCCCCCAAACCATAATGGTTCAGAGGTTCACTTAGTTCTGTCTATAATCTTTACAGTAATCTGGTCCATGTAATCCATGTTATCTAGTTGCCAACATCATTTATTTGAATCTAAAGGAGGTTATCTTTTGGTCAGTTACACTGTTTTTGTAGAGGTTTGATATCATGCATGACATTAAACCTATAAACTAGTTAAACACTCTGCCTCTGCCTACATTCATAGCATTATTTTTCCGCACAATGCTTTTTCAATCACTGCAACCAATATAGGTATCTGTTTTTAAACAGAGAATGGGAATACAGGGCATTAAAAATATTAAGACTGTCCCGTTAAACCAGTGTTGGCAACTATATGTTTATTAAATTTCCTTGTCATCCTGTTTACTTGGAATTTGCACTGCACATGTTGTGGGTGTATACTTTATTTATTTGCAGTTTGAAATCCCATGTCTGACAGCGTTAGGAATAAAAACAAAAACAAATCTAAACTGTGTATTCACTAACGTGGGAAAAGTTCTTAAAAACTGTAGACTAAAATCATCTTCATACACAGTGACATGATGCTTCATTATCATCCCATCAGGAGCCTCTATATTATAGCAATAAAGTAGAAACTGCAGATGCATTTCTAAAATTTAGTACAGGCATTTGTACTTTCCAGATACTTGAAGAGTGTGGTGTTATTAATATGCCTATAGCTTTATCTTTTTACAATCCTATCAATATGTGGCAACTGAGGGAACACAAAGAGGCAATGAGTGGTGGGAGAATGACAGAGCCTAGAGTGTATGAATGAGTTAGTTTTAATGTTTTTGTATTGAAGAAAGTACACAAACACTGACCGGATGATTAAGAATAATTTAATCTCCACTGTGATAAAATTTAAGCAATAAACATGGATTTAATACAGAAAAAAGTTGTTGAAAGTATATCTTTATTCAAATATATTGTTGTATGTGTAATTAGAGCTGCACGTACTGTCTGTATATATGAATAATATATATTGTCCTACACTTTTTCTCAGAAAATGAGAGAAGGGGTGTATACTTGTTTAGTATATTCATTCAGTGTCATTTTATGAAATATTTAATGTATTTAACAATTTTCCAGAAACATTTTCAAATAACCTCCATGGTTATCACCCATATTGCTCTCTTCCTTAGCCCCATTCCAATGATCTTCAATTCCTTTATGTTCCTTCAATGTAAACATTTTGGATGATAATTTTTAAGAATGATGAATACCTATAGGGATCTCTGTTTTAAATAATGCACCGCTTTGTAGAAAGCTTATTGCCATCTTATTTTTCAGATCTGGCTATTATGTATCAAGGGTTTATTTATTTTGTTAAGTGCCTTATCAAATGTTGCTATATCTTATAGCATTTTTAACTTTCAGAATAGCTCAGGAAGTATCTTAGGCTGAAACATAGTGGTCTGCCCAAAACCAGCTCCAGAGCTTCAAGAGTGAGGAAGAAATTGAATCTAGTCCCTCATATCCAGGTTTTTAAAATGCATTTGATTGCCTTGTATGTTTTGGTAATTGAAATAAACAGGTATCTTTGAGCTTGCACGCTAAAGATTCTTTGACATATTTTCATACCCCAGTTCTAAATAAATAATCAAAATACATTTTGGCATTTGATAATCTTTATGTGGTAAATATGCACAGATATTAAATAGACGGTTATCTTTTTTTTAAGCTCTAAAATAGCAAAGGTACTAATAATTTTGCATCTAGTAATACTGTTTTGTATGAAGGCAAAAAATGAACCCAAGAACACATTTCTAATGCAGTTCATAGAGATCAATAGATTTAGTAGAATTATAACCCTTATCAATGTACTAATTAGATATAAAAATCAATCTTCACTAATCTTGACTTTCAGTTTAAAATTAGCCCTGAATATTAAAGTAACAAAATTCTGAAGACCTTAAGCTGAAGAGAACATGAGATATATTTGTTAATTCAAATAGTTGGGTTTTTTTGTATTTATCATGATGATGTCTTCAGTTTATTCCCAATCAGATTTATAAAATTAGTATTTTGCTTGAATACCAAAGATGATGCTTGACAGTTAATTTTATTCAGTTAATTAAAATCTAGTTATCTGACCACTTTTGAAGGTATTTATAATGACTAAATACAGTATAGAAGATGTTTAGATAAATAGGAATGCCATTTACACTATTTTATTATTAGCTCAGTAAAGATGTCAATATTTGTGAATTCAGAATGTATTCAGAAGTTAGTATTTGGAGATGAAATGTGTTTTAAAATGACAACACATACAACAATGCATATTTAAATGAAAATATTTGTATTTTTTTAAACAGATCAATAAAGAAACAGATTATAATCAAAGTATGAAATAATGCATGCAAAGTTACGAGTCACATATACAATGAAGAACATTTGTATCTTGAAGTATGTTTCACTTTAATTATATAATTATTTAGCAAAGGGTCAAACTACAAATGTGTGTTGTGTGTAAATACATAGATACGTACATACACACACATACATTACACACGCGCACACACACACCAGAGACTGGTATGTAGCATTTTAAGACATTTTTTTTTAAAAAAAACCTTTCATAGCTGAATTGGCTCAGAAAAAAATACAAAGCAGAAGTGGGAAAGGACAGACAATATAATCTGATGATACAAAAATAATGGTTTGCACATCACAATATCACAAAATTAACCTTGATATTTTACATTTGTATCCTGATATCCAGTTGAAATATACCGTATAAGTGGTTTGTGTCATGATGTACGTTTTATTACGTGTCTTGCACACATGATAGCATAGGATTATATGGGAGAATGATATAGAAGATTTATACTTCTCTCATACAGCATTATCACAACGCTGATAATCTGAACTTTAGTATTTGATCTGGATTGGGATTAGAGTAAAGAGGTTAGCCTTTGATTCCTCTGTGATGACCCAATGAAAATTGCTTCCCACTGTTCCAATTGCTTCCTATCTCTGGAGAAAACCTTTCACTGACACCAATCACAGTTTTGTTCATTGGAAATAGCAGATTGTCTGATGGAGAGAATTGTAAGATTTATTTGAAAGATAGAAAAGAAAGGATTAAAATAATATGCATATGTTGCTATTAAATCCCGAGGAGGCTCATAATTTTTTCAAAATGCAATTTCAAAATACATGTCATGTGTACTTGGGCCCACAGTTATTTAAAGTGTATTTAAAGCAGGGGTGTCAAACTCACATCGTCACGGCATCGTCACGTGACGTATCGTGACTTTTTTCCCCTTTGCTAAACCGGGCGTGGGCGTGGCCAGCGCATGACGCATCCGGCCCGCCAGTTTGACAGCCATGATTTAAAGTGTCAAGGAATACTATCTGTTGAATTGACTATCTGAATATTCATGTAATATGTGAATAGTATTTAAATCTTGAAGATTTCCCCCCACTATTCCCCATCCCAAAACTTTAGCAGCAGTAGGATGATTGTCCCACTCCATTTTCCCTTTATAAGTGGTCTTGTATGAAATACTTGCGTTGATTAGTACTCTGTCAAGCTACACTAGAATATTGTGCAATGTTTTATCAAATATGTATTTTGTATTCTGGGAGTTATTGTTCCAACTTATCTTGGAGCACTACATTGAAAAAGCCTAATGTACTGAAGTAGAACAATGATTTTTTTCTGGTGTGTTTATTGTTAATTTCTGACTGACAGAAGTCTTCCAAACCTGGGCTTCCTAAGAAACATGTTTTAAGTTGATAATAATATAACTGAATGTAACAAATATACAGTGGATAAAAAAAGTCTACACACCTCTAATAAAATGCCAGGTTTTTGAGTGTAAAAAATTCAGACCAAGATAAATCATTTCAGAATTTTTCCATCTTTAATATAAAATATAAGCTGCACAATTCAATTGAAAAACAAACTGAAATCTTTTTGAGAGATAAAAATAAAAATGTACTATAATGTGGTTGCATAGTGTGTCGCCCACTTATAAATAGGGATGTGACTGTATTCAGAATTAACCAATCACATTCAAACTTATATTAAATAATAATCAGTACAAATCTGCCATCAATTAAAGTAGGATTTTTCTGACATTTACTTAGTTGCCTTTTAGAGCAAAAGTCATGGTCAGGAAACAGCTTACAAAGCATCAAACGATTATCATGATTGGAAGGTATCAGTCTGGAGAAGGATACAAAGAAATTCCCAAGGCATTGGATACACCATGGAACACAATGAAGGCAGTCATCAAGTGGAGAAAATACGGCACAACTGTGACATTACCAAGAACTGGATGTCCCTCCAAAATGGATGAAAAAAACAAGAAGAAAACTTGTAACTTGTAAGCCAAGAGACCTACAGCAACATCAAAGGAGCTACAGAAATTTCTAGCAAGTAGTGGTGGTATATCACATTTGAGAATAATCTCCTGTATTCTTCATATGTCTGGGCTGTGAGGTAGGGTGCCAAAATGGAAGCCTTTTCTTACAAAAAAAAAAAAAAACCCCATCCAAGCCTAGCTACATTTTGCAAAAACTTACATCAAGCCTGACAAAAGCATGTGGAATATATATTATGGTCTGATGAGACCAAGGTTGAACTCTAGCCATAATTCCAAAAAGTATATTTGGCACAAAAACAACACTGCACATCACCAAAAGTACACCATAAGCACAGTGAAGCGTGGTGGTGGCAGCATTATGCTTTGAGGCTGCCTCAGCTGGAACGGACTTTAGTCAAGGTGGAGGGAATTATGAACAGTTCCAAATTTCAGTCAATTTTGGCCTTCAGGCCTCTGCTATAATGCTGAAGGTGAAGAAGAATTTCACCTTTCAACACAACAAAGACCCAAAGCATACCTTCAAATAAGAAAAGAAGGGCTTCACCAGAAGAAGATCACAGTTTTGAAATGAGCCATTCAGAGCCCAGATCTGAATCCAATTGAAAATCCATGGGGTGGCCTGAAGAGAGCTGTGCACAGGAGAAGCCCTCACAAATCTCAGATTTGAAGCATTTTCACAAGGAAAAATGGACAAAGATTCTCAAGGTAATATATATCATGCTCCAAAAGACTGAATTCTGTCATAAAATGGAAAGGTGCTTCAACAAAGTATTGGTTTAAGGGTGTGCACACTTATGCAACCACATTATTGTAAGCTTTTTATTTTTTCCCCTAAAAGATTTCAGTTTCAATTGAATTGTACAGCTTATATAATATATTAAAGATGAAAAAAATTCTGAAGTGATTTGCCTTGGTCTGATTTTTTTATATCGGAAAAACTGGCATTTTAACAGGGGTAGATAGACTTTTATATCCACTGTAAGCATTCAGAAGAACATTTTAATATCTAGTTTCTCAGCAATGACGATGGAATCATCTGTTTATTTGTGAATCTTTGATAATATAAACCAGCATATTCCAACTTCAGTCGTTTGTACGAAGAAAGGAATAGGATGCTGTTTTGCAGTATACTTTACAAATCTAGGATGTAGCACATGACTGGTTGGGAAATTCTGGGAGTTGACATTTACCCATCTTAAACCTGCTGACATTGAGAAACATTGATCTAGCATATCTGGTATCCTTTATCACGAACTGCAGCTGCAGTTCGGCAGTTCAAATCTCACCAGCTCAAGGTTGACTCAGCCTTCCATCCTTCCGAGGTAGGTAAAATGAGGACCCAGATTGTTGGGGGCAATATGCTGACTCTGTAAAACCGCTTAGAGAGGGCTGTAAAAGCACTATGAAGCGGTATATAAGTCTAAGTGCTATTGCTATTGCTATCAGTATTTTCATGCTAATATACAGTCTGTCACAGAAGTGAGTACACCCCCTCACATTTTGTAAATATTTAAGTATATCTTTTCATGTGATAACACTGAAGAAATGACACTTGGCTACAATGTAAAGTAGTGAGTATACAGCTTGTAGA
>QLTV01003281.1:2650695-2663434 GCA_003457575.1 Thermophis baileyi | reverse complement strand
TCTATTCTATTCTATTCTATTCTATTCTATTCTATTCTATTCTATTCTATTCCTTTCCTTTCCTTTCCTTTCCTTTCCTTTCCTTTCCTTTCCTTTCCTTTCCTTTGTCTTTTGTTTGGTCTCGTAAAACGCTGAAATAATCAGCAATAGAAGTGCTAACTGTGGCTTATATTCAAGAGATTACAAAGGCCACCATTATTCAGCCTGAAAAAGGGACACAGTATGTCCTCCCCAGTAGTGGGTTGTAAATCCTGTCGCTACCGGTTCGCTTGTGCGCGTGATGCTTCTGCGCATGTGCAGAAGTGTCCCGGGCGGGTGGGCGGAGCATCCCGGGTGGGTGGGCGGAGCCTCCTGCCGCCACCGCTACCGGTTTGCCGAACCGGGCCTAACCGGGAGCAACCCACCGCTGGTCCTCCCTGAGGTGTTTATAAAAATACAGTGATAATGAAACTGCATCTCCATTTTCTCATCTATAGAACGAGAAAAAAGTACTTTGAGATGGACATGAAGTGAAGGATGAAAAGGAACCCATTGTGTAGACTTAGAACTTAGAAGCCATCCCATTTAAAAAATAACAGTGAAGGAAAGCGATGGTGGGATACAGAGTTACAGGAACAAGCAAGTCAGTTAATTGATGCAAACAAGTTACAGTGGTATTTTAGTAATACTCTGATTCCATTTTCAACAAAACATATATTTTCAATGCTAACATAATTTTGAGAGGGGGACTTCTTAACAAAATAGTTTTATAAATATATATGGGATATTTAGTTCATCATATGAGAAACATTTCAAGACTGTCATGTATAAATAAGAAATTCATTCACATCCTTAAACTGTAATGATCTTTGTAATAAAAAATTAACAACCTTATAGATATTAAACCTCATGTCAAAATGGAACATTACTATGATCAATATTTTAAGAGCAAGTGTTCCCAGTACAGTTTACCTTCTGATATAATTAACTTAATCTGCACTTTGAAAATATTATCTCGGGAGTCCAGTAATTTTTGTTAAAATAATCTCATGTTAATACCTTTAATATATCATTTAACATTTTAAGGACCCTTTGCCATTAATTAACTAGTATGATATTCCAGCTCCTTATTCCAGAATTCGTGCAGATATATTCATCTTTTAAAATAAGAAGTAAAACATAGGTTTAGGATTATAAGTTCAATAATGAGCCTAACAGACTGTGATATGTGTGTAACTCTCTTTGTATATACTATAGTATACAAATCAAGTTACAATTGCAGACACTGTAAACATAGGGGCTTACTCCAGTTAGTTAAATAACACTGTTGCACTATGGATATTTAATAAATAGAAAATATATAATTATAAATAAGACATACCATCTGCATATAATAACAATTTGTGCTCAATTTCAGCTACTGTTAAACTCAAAATGTCCTTGAATTTGAGCCTGTACTGTATGTATTCTAACTGGGGACCCTTTTCTTATTTTTTTTTCTTCTTCAAAATTAAAGTGGAATCTTATTCTACAGTTTTACCTTTTGCATTTTTTCTTTTTCTATTTTTCTTCTATGTTTCAGTAGTGTTTTTAATCTTTGCAAAATATTTTAATAAAATTATTTTAAAATGTTGTTTTTTTAAGAACAATTCCTAAGTTAATAAGACCTTCAACACAAAAATATTGTTCACTCCTATTTTAGATAAATTTATTTCTCAGTCATACAATTGATATGTAGGTATGCATTGACATGTAAATGCTTATAAGTGGCATTTACCATGCATATATAGAAAGAATAAGTATCTATTTTTTCTAAAGGTGATACCAGCACGAAGTGGTAGTACAAAATCAAATACATCACTACATTTGCTACATTTGCCATTATAAATTGCTTTCCTCCCAGAAATTAGAGGTTTTCTAAATCAATTCCAAGTTACCATTATTTGATAATTCCTGAAATAGAACAAATTATGGCATCAAGAATACCATTATCACTTCTCTTTTACGAACCATAAAATGTACTTTGTTTCCTTTGTGAGCACATTTTAAAAAGCTAAACCATTGTAGTAAGGGAACAATTGTAGTAAGGGAACACCACTGAGGCAGTGTTATAAAAAGAAAACTAGAACCAGAGACAGTGCAGAATGCCACAGGGGAGGGAAAGACAAGTCAAAATCACTAGAATAACAAATCAGCCATAGATTTACAAACACCTAAGTCACAAGAATAAAATCACAAAAGTGCCAGGGCCATTGGGAACAGCAACGAAATACAGATAATACTAAAGGTCAGGGCATGCAGGAAGGAATACTAATAAAGTGTCCGGAGATTAAATAAAGAAAACAAAGAAATAGCTCAGGGCGAGGGACAGAGATTTAACATGAAGAAATGATCAACTCAGGAAAAGACAGAGATTTAATCAATGGGACAAAAGCCGGTCAGCTCAGCATGAAAATAGGAATATTAGAAAACACCAGAAGGCACCGGACACACCCAGCCCCACCTTGATTGAACCTTAAGGTAAAAGAACAACGAACACGAGACAGGATTAAGCCCATTAACAACTTAGCACACACTCTACCTGCGTTGCCTAAGGGTATTCAGACGTTGCTTTGAATGGAATGCTTTCACTCCTGCTTAATAAAAGATCCTTTTGAACTACATTGGTTCAGAAGTTCTCGCTTTCTTAAGTTACACATAGAGGCGATCCTTACAATAAAATTGTACACTTTCTGTATGTCGATGTCAGCTCACCCAGGAATGCTGGCTCACACTTCAGCTGAACTCGCTCTCCTGCAAATAAAGAAAACTTGCTTTTCACGCAGCTGCCTCCAAATTCTTGCGTTAGAGTCGGGACGTTTTCCCAGCCGGGAAATTCGAATCTCGGAGGAAGCCTTCTTCCAACACAACACAACAGTATAGTCAATTAAGTTTATTAAATAACTTAAAATGAGCTGCAAAGAGGTTAATTTATCTATTGGCTGTTAATCTTTGTCTTCCCAGTTCTTAAGATATTATTCATAAATCTGTCATTTTAACATATGGAAGTTTTGCTGTGCCTAGGACTTGGGGGTTTCCCTTGTATCTTTACTTCCTATGAATAAGTCTATCATGCTTACAATCCATTACAGTTTCGTTACCATAACAAATCTATTACTTTAATAAGCCACCACAATTAGACTATGTAATTAAATAGAGTAATCTGTATTACAAAAGCAGTATGTTTCAATTTCCTTCCTTAATAGTTAACTTTCAGGAACTCCCTTTAATATACACTACTTTCTGCTTCCCTAAGCAGGTTTGCTCCTAGTGAAATATCTCCATCTTCTTCAGTGTCTCTTTGCTTAAGAAAAACTCCATTATAAAGTACAATCAGTTTTATTTACAAATGGTCCTCAATTTACAACAGTTCATTTAGTGACGGTTCAAAGTTACAACGGCACTGAAAAAAGTGACTTATGAACGTTTTTCACATGACCGTTGCACCATCCCTCGGGTCATGTGATCGGAATTTAGACACTTGGTAAGTTGGTCGTATTTATGTGATCATTTATGTGGTCATGTGATCCCCTTATGCGACCTTCTGACAAGCAAAGTCAATGGGGAAGCCAGATTCCCTTAACAACCGTGTTACTAACTTAACAACTGCAGTGATTCACTTAACAACTGTGGCAAGAAAAGTCATAAAATGGGGCAAAACTCACTTAACAAATGTCTCATTTAGCAACAGAAATGTTGGGCTCAATTGTGGTCGTAAGTCGAGGACTACCTGCATTACCTTTACTAAGCAAACTTTTCCTCCCTTCCCATATTATCTCCACAGCAGCAACACTCAATAACCTACCATATTCCTTCACCTCACACAAATATTTGATAGTGTATGCCTTCTGGAGCAATTAAAAATGAATTTGCTGAAAATGAAAAAATCCTCAATATCTGAAAAAAATCACTTCATATCAGTTTTTCAGCCTATACTGTATATAGTTCTGTATACCTGTTCTCTTAAAGGTGTTCAGGAACAAGAAACTATTTCCACTGATATTTTGCTATTCAATTAAAAGCAATATTCAGCTTTAGGCATTTAAAAAGTCTAAAACTGCAATGCAAGGACTTTCTTTTCAATGAAAGACTATGAAGAAATGATGTAAATAATCAAAAGCCTCATTCCATTTTGTAGAACACTGTTGTACAACCTTGAGTTGCAAGAAGTTGTGAATGCTCTAGGTTATACCTTTACATCCTTTGCAACAGCTCCTGAATTGGATCATCATATACAACACAAGCTCTGGCCTTTCATACTTATATCATCACATGACAATAGTTATGGTGTTGCAAAGAATATTTCTTCATCTGT
Source organism: Thermophis baileyi (assembly GCA_003457575.1). Lineage (NCBI taxonomy): Eukaryota > Metazoa > Chordata > Lepidosauria > Squamata > Dipsadidae > Thermophis > Thermophis baileyi. Next base: position 2,659,101 of record QLTV01003281.1, on the reverse strand, counting down.
ATCTTCTCTGTGTATGCCTGTAATCCCAATTATGTTTGGCTAGATTATTCACATTTCTTAGATGTGCATGAAATTAGGTCTAGTTAAGATCCATTTTCTAGTACCACAACCATTGTATTCTCTTTATTCCTAAATAATCTGGAAATACTGGGGCATCAAATGCTTGTCATGGGCTGGCATTGTGGTTTCGTAATTGAAAAATGCATTGGTCTGTATTGTTAGGAAAAAGTCCTTGTCTTGAATGTTGTTCTTGTTGTTCAGTCACTAAGTCATGTCTGAGACTTCTTGATCCTATGGACCACAGCATGCCAGGCTCCCCTGTCCTCCATTGTCTCTTGGAGTTTGCTTAAATTCATGTTCATTGCATCAATGACACTATATTATCATCATATCTTCTGCTGTCCCCTTCTCATTTTGCCTTCAATCCTTCCCAACATCAGGGTCATTTCCCATTAGTTCTCTCTTCTCATTTAGTGGCCAAAAAGTATTCGACCTTCAGCTTCAGTATCCTTTCAAACAGAGGTGGGATTCACATAAGTTCCCTTCCGGTTCGCCCAGCACCAAAAATGTGAGCGCGCGCACACTCTCTTCGGTCATGCGTGCGCCTTCCACACATGTGCACAGCCTTCCGTGCATGCGCTTTGCTCGCACGCGTGGCTTGCACGCATGCGCACGGCTTGAAAACGTGGCTAAATAGGACGGCATAGCGCTGGGGGAGGCTACTACCGGTTCGCCCGAACCAGTCCGAACCGGCTGAATACCACCTCTGCTTTCAAAGAACAGTCAGGGTTGATTGTCTTGAATACTGGTTTGTAAAGAAAATCCATGGAACGAGTCTAAGCTTTTGGTGACATCTAGTGGTAAAAAATAATTGTCCTTGAATTTTTTCCTGCCTGCGGGAGAGAGCTTTTTGAAAATGAACATAATGAATGCCACATACGTTATTATTTAATTTGGAGGAAAAAGAATAAGAATGGCACCCTGATTAGCTTCCCTCAAGATTCAAGTCTCTCCCTGTGTTTCTTGCTAAAAAATGGGCTTGCCCCAGTTGCTGTTCCTGCAAACAGCAACTTCAAGGACAAATGACTTTATTCATAAGCTTTTTTGGGGCAGAAAACAACTCAGGACCCCCTACCTAATGCAAACCTCACAATATCACCTAGAGGTATTTTAGTTGCAAACTGGACAAGTGGCTTCAGAGCATGGACTATAAATGCACCCCAAATTATTCAACGGGCTAAGACAAAAACAGAAGCTGATTTAACGGAATTAAAAAATACATTAATTGCATCAATGAATAAGGCATCACTTATATGTGTGTGTTCTTTTTGCAAAATTATAAATGGGTAGCAACCTCTGGAAATTCTACTTGGAGTAGATGATCCTGCATATTCCAGGTACCAGGCCATAAAGGGCTTCATAGGTTAAAACAAACAATTTAAATTATACCTGAAAATCAACTGACGATTCAAGCAGGATTCACAAAACTGGTGTTACGTGCTTCCAATGACAGAACCTGGAAAATATACATGCTTCTGAATTTTGAACTAATTGTAGTTTTTGAATAGTTTATAAGGGCTGTCCCATCTAAGATCACAAGTGACAGATCAGCCAATATTGGAAGACTGCTATCATCACCCCTGGTCCTTCTCTTCATTAGACTAGACATACCCAGTTCCTGCAACCGTTCATCGTAATCTCCAATCCTCTCATCATCTTTCTCTTCTCTGCACTCAATACCGGGCTAATAAGTTCAACATTTTTGTATTATAACAAATAGATATAACTAACCACTTGGCAGCATACCTACATTGCTATTAATATTTCACCAATGCAACAAATGCTATTTTAGTTTTAATGCAGACACCAAACATCTGTTGTCCCAAAAGAATAGAACAGAAAACTATTTCTGTGTGCTGAACTCTTACCTTCATTCTGTGTGTAGGCCAATGTTTGCAGAGGGTTTATCCTCAGACATTTTAGTTTGCATACTTATAAATTGCCCCAAGCAATGCAATTTGAGTCTCAGTAGCAGAAAAATCACTCACAATGCAGGTGAAAGTTTTATTGGTGGGATATTTTTGTTTCTTCTCTCTGCAGTTACCTATACAGTATGCATCCCATCAAGGTTTTCCAACCTTCCATTTTATGTTATGTTATGATGATACGTGTTATTGTGCAGGTAAAGAGCAATTGTTTCCCAACATTTGACTTGGATGAATCTGGATTTCTCTCTTGTGATTTTAGGTGCAATTTTCTGCTAATTGAGGTAATATCTGAAGGACACACGTTTCCTTTCTAAAAACAGATTTGGAGCGTCTGCATTAAAAGGATGGTGAACATTATGTCATCTAACTGCACTCTAGAAAGAGTGCATAGAAGAGCAACAAAGATGATTAGGGGACTGGAGGCTAAAACATATGAAGAACGGTTGCAGGAACTGGGTATGTCTAATTTAATGAAAAGAAGGACTAGGGGAGACATGATAGCAGTGATCCAATATCTCAGGGGCTGCCACAAAGAAGAGGGAATCAAGCTATTCTCCAAAGCACCTGAGGGCAGGACAAGAAGCAATGGGTGGAAACTAATCAAGAAGAGAAGCAACTTAGAACTAAGGAGAAATTTTCTGACAGAATAATTAATCAGTGGAACAACTTGCCTCCAGAAGTTGCGAATGCTCCAACACTGGAAGTTTTAAAGAAGATGTTGGATAACCATTTGTCTGAAGTGGTGTAGGGTTTCCTGCCTAGGCAGGAGGTTGGACTAGAAGACCTCCAAGGTCCCTTCCAACTCTGTTCTATTCTATAACTTGTCTCTTTCCCAAACTCTACAACAAGCTCTTTCCAAATGTTAATAATTTTACTATATCTGTATATATAAAGCATTATTAAGAAACCTAAAGGAAGAGAATAGACAGAAATAATAAAAGATGAAAGGAAAAAGAAAGAAAAAAGAAAAAAAGTAAGGATATAATAAAGAGAAAAGAAATCATGTGTGGTATGGAGATAATAGGCTTTTCCCCTCCTTCCTTTCTCCAAACACTAGAACCAGGTGGTCTTCCAGTGAATCTGACTGGACAGAAATTTAATACAGACTAAAGGAAGGACTTATTTGCAAAGGGCAGATTAACATGAACAATGGTTGCAGGAATTGGGTATGTTTAGTATAATGAAAAGAAGAAGTAGGGGTTACATGATAGCAGTGTTCCAATATCTTAACTGGCTGCCAAAACAGGGGGTCAGCCTATTCTCCAAAGCACCTGAAGACAGGACAAGAAGCAATGGATGGAAACTAATCAAGGAGAGAAGCAACCTAGAACTAAGGAGAAATTTCCTGACAGAACAATTAATCAGTGGAATGGCTTGCCACCAGAAGTTGCGGGTGCTCCAACCCTGGAGGTTTTTTAAAAAAGATTGGACAGCCATTTGTCTGAAATGGTATAGGTCACCTGCTTGAGCAGGGGGTTGGACTAGAAGACCTCCAAGATCTCTTCCAATTCTGTTATTCTATCAATCTATGAAATGGATTACTGCAAGATGCAGTGATGGCCATTACATTGGATGGCTTTATAAGGTATCGGTCTTCAATACTCAAATATCATCTCAGAGATCAGGGATCTTGCTTCCAGTTATTAATTGCAGAGGAATAATGGTAGGAGAGATATAAGGTTTCCATCTCTTGCTTGTGAGCAGCCCAGAAGCATCTGGTTAGCTCCTGTGACAAACAGGTTGAACTAAGATTTATCTTGGCTTGACCCAAGGCTATTCCTATGTTGTCTTGCTTACAGCAAAGACAATATGTTCCTGAAATTAGAAAAGTCTAAGTGTGTAGAAGAAAACATACTGGATGGCATTGCCAAATGCTCATGCTCATTTTGATATATTTTTTTTAATTTCTAAATTTTAGTCACAGTAGTATATCCCCCTGGAATTGTTCTCAAGTTGGTTTTTTTCCCCCGCCAAAATCTGATAATATATGGATGTACTTTTTTTAAAAAATAAAACAATGCTTAAAATGGAAAAGGGACAAAAAACACTGCTTCTTTGGGCCGCAGCCCTTATCTTTTCTATGCTTTGTTAGGCCACTGCATAGAGTCAAAGGAAGTCATGAAAGAAGCAATTGAAAGCAAATAAGAAAAAGAAGTGAAGTGACAAGGGAAGGCGGGTGGATAGAAATGCTCTGGCCTCCTTATACACCCCAGTGTCTCCAATTGCAGCCACTGTATGGGTTGGAGAGAGCTTTCCTTTTTATCGTGATAGCTATCAGGATCACAACTCTGATAAAGCTCCTTTGACGTGGGCCACAAAGATAGACTTTGTTCTGAGAATTCCTCTTGAATTTCTGTTGATACCTTGTTCAAGAGGCGGTTCAGCAGGAAGAGGGTTTTGCCACAGCTCATTGATCACTAGAAAAGCAGCAGGAGCACCCATTTGATTCTAGCAGATTGCTTCCCAACTCCCAACTTTAAAGCTGTCCTTCAAAATTCAGAAATAGTTCCCTGCTTCTCCTTTTTCACTAGGATGTAGCAAGATCAATACTAAGACCAGGGGGCCCCAAATTTAGCAACTTTAAGACTTGTGGACTTCAACTCCTAGAATTCTCCAGCCAGCTATGCTGGCTGGAGAATTCTGGGAGTTGAAGTCCACAAGTCTTAAAGTTGCCAAGTTTGAAGACCTCTGACTAAGACTCTGCCAAAATCTGGGCTTCTCAAAACATTCCTTCTCGCTTGCAGGGGTTTTTTGTTTTTCAAATCTTGGTGCTTGAAAATCACTTCTGAATATTATTCTGACGCTGTTTTTGAGATTTATTAACTGCTGCAGTTGGAAGAGGATGCAAGAAACCAAGGAAAGTGTAGACTGCTGGGCAGACAGTTGCTTTTAAACGTTATCATATAATAAAATACAGAATCTTCATGGATAGGCACCTGATAATTAAACGAGTTCAAAAGCAACAAAAACCATCTGAATTCCACTAAAATTCTTTTTTTAAAAAATGAAAGCAAAATTGTTTTAAATAAATCAAACGAGGCCGGGTAGGAAAAAAAATGTTGAAGAACTGTTATGCAGAATTCTAGCAATTCAAAGTGTTGTCACACTTAAAGCCTATCATGGCTTCAGATCTGGCTATCTTTGGGAACATCTTCTCTCAGTGATCAGATTTAAAAGTGAGAACTCCTTTGATTACCCAGCCTTTAGGAATGTCTTCTACAGGGAACAGGTCTTCTCCAGTGCTGTCTCTCTCTCTCTGGAATAAAATACACATTCCCTTCTCTAATCCTAACCCATCTACTTTCTCCTGGAGATTAGATTGTCCCCTACAGCAGTGGCCCCTAACCTTTTGGGCACCAGGGACCAGTTCCGTAGAGACAGGTTTTTCCGCAGACCAGAGGGGGTGTGATTTCACGTGCTGCCTGCATCCTGCAAATGTCGCTTCACTTGTTTGTGCGGCTCAGTTTCTGGCATGCTGCAGCTAGGTGCTGTCCATGGACTGGGGATTGGGGACCCTATAATATGCTTCTGGGGCTCCACAAAGCCATCAAGACCTGGTTGTTTGATTACTTGTGACTTTGGGACTTGAATAATTTGATTTCCCCCCATCCACAGCAGTGTATCTCAACCTCAGCAGCTTTAAGTTGTGTAGACTCCCAGAATTCTCCCTGTCAGCAATTCTGGGAGATGAAGTCCACACTTCTTAAAGTTGCTGGGGTTGGGAAACACTGCTGCAGAGGAATGTTTGTTGATTAGCTGATTTTCTATGCAATGTGTCTACTTTGTTTTTAGAAGTGAGGAAACCATGTTGAAGTAAAAGCACCTCCTACAATATCCTGCATAATCCTACTATAGAAACAGTGGCATGCACAATGGTTTAGTATGTTGTTTGCTCTTCAGTGAGAGTCTGTGAAGATTATTCTAATTTAACACAGTGCAATTTCGGTAGAGTTCAGATGATCGGAAGTCAGTTGTGAATTGTGCCTCATTAAGCCATGGTGAAGTTAGAAGCGTGCAAAGATTAAATCATGTTCTTAATCATGCAGTTGATAGATATCAGCCATTTGCTGGGGTCCCGTAGGCTTAAAGGAAGATTTGCAATTTTGAAAAGATGTTGTTGGCACTCTAGGTGAAAGACTTTGGGGCGGGCATAACCTCACAGCTTTAGATTTAGCATTATGTGGCAATACAGTCAGAGCATGTTAATATGGGAATTGATATCCAATATCTAGTGTAGTATGACACAAACCACATTTGGGAGGAAGTCATTACTGAGCCTTTTAGTGTATTTATTTTAAAAAGATGTATTGTAACAGCAATACTGTAGCTCAAAAACTGTATCTGCTGATTTCTTAGAGAATCCTATAATAAAAAGATTATTCGTCATTAATTTGAAAGGCTTAAAATTATGCTTTAAAATGGAAATACTGAATGTTCTAAATGAACTTCTGATGGGCTTTTGTGATGTAGTGCTGCCTTTGAATTACGATCTTAGTCAGTTTTTTATTGTGGCTTCACACCAGGACAAGAAATATGTTCATAAGTGATCTGTAACCATCTATGAAATGCATAGTATAAGAAAATGGTGAATAAAAATATAAAACAACATTAAAACACACCTATAAAACCACCTAACTGGAATTCCTGAGTGAAATTAAAGAGAAGCACTCTAAAGTCTGGGCTATGAATAAGATACACATACGTATGTAGCAGGACAGCTGTCAAAGTCTGCAGGATCTTATAAGATGCTGCACAAAACCTAGCAATGTGGGCTGTAACCTTAAGTACCATAAGTGCCATACGCCGAGACTGAGTGATCAGGATATCTGCTGATTAGGAGGAGAAATCTGACTCAGGAAGGGAGAAATACATGTTTCCTGATTTCCAATGCTACTTTTAATACAGTATTTACCATCCAAACTAGAGGGAAGAACATGACATTGGGTAAAGGAGAAAGGTTTCCTATAGCTGGGTGTTGGTAGCTGTGCAAGATATCTTGCAGCAAGACAGTGTATCTCATATTTGCTGATGGAAGGAAGGCCAGGGCCTTTCCTAGATCTGCTTGCTGTCCTTCAGAGTTTGTTTTGCCTGATCATATTCCATTTGGAGAACCAAAGACGGAAAGAAGACCAGGCTTTGGAATTTAGTTATTACAGCCTTAATTTTGGTAAAGTGATACTTCTGGAGTATTAGTGGTGCTAAGCCTCAAGGATAAGAGCTTCAGTCAAAGGTTTATGGAAGAAGACACACTCTGCTTTTGACTTTTAACATGGTTCTCTCTAGCCATAGATAAGAGCTACTGTGATTAATTTGGGTTATAGCCTCTCCAAGGTAGTAAAAAAAGAAGTTGGAGATCCAACAAAGCCCATCAAGGTGCCAGGACGGTAATCAATCAATCAATCAATCAATCAATCAATCAATCTATCTATCTATCTATCTATCTATCTATCTATCATCTATATCTATCTATCATCTCTCTCTCTCTCTCTCTCACACATCTATCATATCTCTCTCTCTCTCATCTATCTCTCATCTATCTCTATCATCTATATCTGTCTATCTGTATCTCTATCATCTATCTAATCATCTATCTATCTCTACCATCTATCTGTCTATCATCTATCTATCTATCTATCTATCTATCTATCTATCTATCTATCTATCTATCTATCTATCTATCTATCTATCTATCATCTATCTATCTATCTATATCATCTCTTTCTCATCTATCATATCTCTCTCATCTATCTCTCTCATCTATATCTGTCTATCATCTATCTAATCATCTATCTCTACCATCTATCTGTCTATCATCTATCTATCTATCTATCTATCTATCTATCTATCTATCTATCTATCTATCTATCTATCTATCTATCTATCTATCTATCTATCTATCCATCTACCTACCTACCTACCTACCTACCTATTAATCATCTATCTATATCATCTATTCAATCTAGAAGAAGCCTAAGTAACCAACCAACTAGCTCACGCATCTGCTTTTTGGACTTTATGAAATTTATAGAAGGTACTGAGGATGTGGCTATCTCTAAAATGAATATATATTTATCTATATATATAAAAGTGAAATGCCACTCATGCATCATCACAAAATCTCCAGAACCGTAAAGGCTACAAACTTGAAATTTGCCACGTATGTTCCTCTTGGCTTCTAGGTGCTCACTAAGAAAGGATTTTTCAAAATGACCATCAGAGCATTAGTATTTCCTATATTATTATTAACACACTCTGATGCTAAGGAGTTCTACTCCCTCTCCCCACCTGAAAATAAATCTGTTCCAAATGCAAAACACAAGCAGAGGAGAGGAGTTTGTTTAGTTTTACTTTCACAGCAGCAAGCAGCTTTACTACAGAACAGTTGAGCTAAGCCAGCCAGGCTGAGGGCGAGAAGGGG
>QLTV01003281.1:2606833-2650244 GCA_003457575.1 Thermophis baileyi | reverse complement strand
CGGAGGGAGAGAGGGGGATAGGATAGGGGAGGGTTCTGTGGGCGAAGGCTGAGGGAGAGAAGGGGATAGGATAGGAGAGGATTCTGTGGGCCAAGGCTGAGGGAGAGAAGGGTAGGGGAGGCTTCTGTGTGGCAAGGCTGAGGGAGAGAAGGGGATAGGATAGGGGAGGATTCTGTGGGGCAAGCCTGAGGGAGAGAAGGGGGTAGGAGAGGGGAGGAGTCTGTGGGGCAAGCCTGAGGGAGAGGAGAGGAGAGGCCAATCGTAACTACTCATTAATTTTCAAGCAGTAAGTGTCGATTTATCACCCGATCACATAGTTTCGTAGCGGAGCACGGGTATTCAGCTAGTAAATAGTATATTGCTTATTGACATACATATGGCAAGAAATGATAACGCTACATCCTATTAGCATTTTTTGAAACAAGGGAAATTATTTGTAACTTTTTTTAGTTCTAAGAGTATAAAATGAGTAAGAACAACTACTCAACAAAAACTGTTCCAGAGTCAATTGCTATGTTCACTGAAAACAAAAGGAAGAGAATGGAAGAACATGCTTTATGCAAATATAGAAGTGAATTTCCCATCAGAAATTCAACTATAAAAAATTCCAGTAAGATTTTTGTGCAGGTAGCAAACTCATTTATGATATGTAGAGACCAAAATGAAGAACATTTGTATATATTTTCACAACTTTTTATGTTTTTAATGTGAAGAGACCATGATGAAGAAGAGCGTTTTTATATATTTTCACAAGTATTTATGTTTTTATTTTTGGAAATATAGCCTTATATTCAGAAATATATTTTGGGGTAACTAGTGTTTGAAACAAAAACTGCTAGAATTTTTGAAGACAAGGTTATGGGGATATTAAATTTTCTTTGGCTTTTATACAGTTAATATGTACTACAGATAGTCCTCGACTTATGACCACAATTGAACCCAAAGTTCTGCTGCTAAGCGACACTGTTATGTGAGTTTTACCCCATTTTATGACCTTTCTTGCCACAGTTGTTTTTTTTAAAGTTTTTTATTTTTTAGTTACAAAATAAACATTCATCCATCAGCAGTGTGTCGTCTGGTTACAACTCTTCTTTGTGACATCCTCTTTCAGTATCTTATCTTCATTTACCTTGTTCACATTATACATTTTCATTCTTATTTCTTATAATCTATTATTTTATTTATTCTTTATGTTAATATATATCTTTTTACTTTTAATCTTCAATTCCAACTTGCAACTTGCCACAGTTGTTAAGTGAATCACTGCAGGGGTTAAGTTAGTAACACAGTTAAGTGAATCTGCTTCCCCACTGACTTTGTCAGAAGGTCACAAAAGGTGCTCACATGACCCAGGGACACTGCAACCGTTATAAATATGAGTCAGTTGCCAAGCCTCTAAATTTTGTTCACATGACCATGGGGTGGCCGCAACAGTTGTGTGAAAAACAGTCATAAGTCACTTTTTAGTGCCGTTATAACTTTGAACGGTCACTAAACGAACTGTTATAAGTCGAGGACTATCTGTACTGAAAAGGCTCTTGGTTTTGTTTTGTACAATTATTTATATGGCTATTTTTTTCTATTTATTGCTCTTAATTGCCTTAAAGCATCAGAAAAAATAGACTATAAACTTGCTAAATAAAAATATGTGAAATAGAAGTTAATGAAGTCAGACAATGCTGGTTAGATGGTGTTTCATCCTGAAACAAGACAAAACTTAAAACTTCTCTTCTTCTTTCCCAAAATGGAAAGAGAAAGCAGCTATGGAGTCAATAGCACGATACCGCCGCTTGAGACTTCTCTAACACCATTGTTTGTCGTCTTATTATTGAATGTATTTTGTCAGAAAAGAGAAATTCCAGATGCCTTGGTAAAAAAAAAAAAAGTTTATTTTCCATACAAAAGTGCCAAAATAATGACCAACATTGAATTCTAGTTCAACCACCAGCTCATTCTAGTAATCAAAAGAAAAAGCATTTTTTTTAGTTCACATTTTAAAAATGACATTCCTTTTTCACACATTTCCACAATAACCCGAGTCCCTAGGAAGAGAGAAATTTGCATTCCGATTAGCTGTTGAAGTCCATATATCTAAGTTCATATAGGCACGGAATGGGTTAAATCTCGGGTAACATTCCTGCTTACATAGGACTGCTTGGCTCTCCACCTGAGCTGAATGCGGAGTGGCAGCGCTGACGGGGCAGCAGTTGTCATAGACATCATTCTGAGGGGCCCAGATGGAACCGAAGAGGCCAGACATGGGTGACAAACTCCTGGTGCTGGAGAGGTAGGACTGAAAGGCAAAGAGAAGGTATCACTGGGTGTGCAAAAGATGCCTGAAGACCAGGAACAAAGCAGTTAAATAGCACTTGAGAAACTGAAGCAAGCAAGCTAAGGTGAAAATTAAATTAAAATGGAAATAAACATTTTATTTTTATGCAAATTTTGCTGAAGGACCAGCCTTAACAAAGTCTTCATGCCCTCACAGCCCCACATCATCCAAGCATGTTCTCCAGGTAAACGTGGACTTGAACGCTGTGTTTCCCAAACCCTACTCCCATGATGGCGAAAGTATGGCACGTGTGCCAGAGGTGGCACGCAGCGCCCTCTCTGTGACCACACGAGCCGTCGCCCAATTCAGCTCCGCCGCTCATGTGCACGTGCCTCCCGCTGGCCAGCTGGTCTTCGGGTCTCTGCAGCGCATGTACGGGGGGGAAGGGCGCGGGCGGGTGGCATGCGCATGTGTGGAGCGGGTGGGGCGCATGCAGGGGGCCATGTGCACATGCACGGGGGCAGGGCGCATGCAGGGGGCTGCACACGGATGCGTGGGGGACGAGGCACATGCAGGGGGCGCATACACAGGGGCGGGGCGCATGCACGGAGGCCACAAGCACATTGCATTTTGGGGGTTTGGGCACGCACGCACGTTTTGGGCACTCGATCTGGAAAAGGTTAGCCATCATGGCCCTACTCCTACGCCTTAATCACTGTGCCAGGATTATAAATCTATTTTTATATCCAGAAAAAAAAATCCAGCATTTTTCCATTTTCCATTACTCATTTCATCACATGCATAATGAAAATGTGTATTTAAATATGTGCTGAACAATGAAATCTATGGAACTCAGAACGTGTGTTATTAAAGTGCCAAAATTACAATAAAAACTGAAATTGAAGCCACCTAAATTTTGAAATGTGAATGTTAAATACCTCACTCTTTAAAAAAAGAAACCCAAGAATATGTAAAGGACAACCCCAAAAGATTATATTTGAACTACTATAACAGAATGCATGAAACAGTCCACTTATAATACTTACTGTTGGGTTGACATAACTGGTGGGTTCCCATGTTGGAGGAAGGTTAGGTGGGGTGTTCCATGAAGACTGACAGCTGTGATCAATGAAGCCTGAATTTTGAATTTCTTCTGTGCACGGAAATCCATTATGGTAATTCATATTTTCTTTATTTTAGGAGACAGAAGGGTTTTCAGTATTAGTCAACTTTGTATCAAAGTGTGATTCTATATATTGTATGAATAAACATATATAATGCTCCTTATTTACATTAGTTATCCAAGTAATTACTATATGAATCCTAGATCCTGTTTGTATGCCCAGCTGATAGCAGCACCTAATCAACTCTGGCTAATCTCCATAAACCAAAAGGGGCCAGTCCAGATTAGTATTCACATGGGAGGCCTCCAAGGCTATTTGGGAAAATTTTAAATTCCCCAAATAATGCAGTGGAAAACTACTTCCCATTGCTACCATAGTGACATACTTGTATAGTCCATCATAAATCGATCTGGACTTAAAGTAGATTTCATTTTTATATCCTGTTTTTTGTTCATTTATATAGGAGAGGAGAAAGGGTGTCAAACTGAAGGCCCGGGGGCCGCATCTGGCCTGCGAGATGCTTAGATCTGGTCCGTGGGGCCACCCAGGAAACAGCGAAGGACCGGCCTGCGGTGCCTCTGCCAGGAAAATGGAGCTCGGGAGGGCCGCATGTGGCCCTTGCGAGCTCCGTTTTCGCTGGCAGAGGGTTGCAGGAGGCCGTCGCAGCCGAACACAGAGCTCGGGAGCCCGTTTTCACTTGCAGAGCGCTCTGGCCACCACAGGCTCCCCCCAACACGAGTGATGTCATGCTGGCCACGCCCACCCTAGCCACGCCCACCCCAGCCCTCCGAGGTCAAACACAACCCTGATTTGGCCCTCAATGGATTCGAGTTTGACACCCCTGGTCTATACTAAATAATAATATAGGTTGGTGACTGAAGAACAATATCCATTTCACAGATATTGAAGGTGCTGTGAGACTGAAACAGGCAAGCTGCCATACCTAAAGACGAAGCGGGCAAGTAAGTAGGGTGGATAAAAGCCAGGAATCCACTCTAAAGGATCCCTTTGGGGAGATAGAAGAAGGAACTAAGTTGTTAAGGAAACAAAGGGAAAAATGTCACCTGACCTAGACAACAGAAATTGGGCCTGAGCACGTGGGAAGCCCTTCCCCAAATCCCATCAACAGCTACCAGATTTGTAAATTAACAAGGAAAGAGTAGTTGCTAGTCTTGTCAATCAACAAAGCAAAGCAAGCAAGGATTTGGGGAATAAAGGGGCTCCTGACTCCTGAGTTGTTTTTGGATCTAGACTTGGAAGCTTCTGTCCATCTGGCTAGTGCCTGCCAGTCCAATTGAGAAAAACATGGGAAAGTGTGAATGAGTGTGTGTATGAGAAAGAGCAAATGTGTATCTATTGTAATCAGTAAAGTTCTACTGTTACTTTACATTCACCAAGTCTCCATGTATTCTAAAGAACTGATTGTGCCTCGGTATTCAGTTGAAAGTGATTTCAGTGTGGCTGTTTTCCAGGGTTGTGAGTGTGTGTGTGAGGGAGTGACCATAAGCCAAACCTGAGTGTGTGGTGACAGTGCAATCTCGACAGGAGTCTAAAAGCACATAGAAAAGCTAGGATAACAACCAAAGCTGTTCAATGGAATTCTGAATGCCTATTTAAGTGTACCTATTTTCATATAAAATACTAATCGTTCTGTAGAAGACTTACCATACTCATTCACTTCTACTGGACAGTACATATTAAGCTGGCCATCACAGGGTGGATTCCAATCAACAAAGCTATTGCAAGATTTTTAAAAAAAAAGTGTAAGAAAAATTTCAGAAAGACTGAATTAAAACCAATACCTTGGCTCAAAAGTCACAACAAAAAACATATTTCTGATAAAACAGCCGGTGGTGGGTTCTAAATGATTTTGCTGCCGGTTCACACGCATGCGCGCATACGCAGAAGCGTCCTGGGCAGGTGGGCAGAGCCTCTCGCCGCCAGCACTACCGGTTCTAAGAACCGGTCCGAATCGAGAGCAACCCACCGCTGAAAACAGCCCCTCCTAATCTGGATCCCTCCACATCTTCCAGATATGAGAGGACAACTCCCAGCTCCCACCCCCAACACACAATCTCAGACTGTGAAGACCATAGTAAAAATATATAAGCAATAATAAATAAATAAAAAAACCTGCCCATTATGTAATGAAGGGTTTTCCTGGATCATGCACGATACATTGTTCTCAAGACTGTAATTCATGCTATTCGTCAGGCAGATAGGCTGGGATGACCACAGATCTCCTGCTGGATAGAGACCTAGAAAGGCAAATAAAATTTATAGCATGTTATATATTTATACAATACATATTTTAAAAAAACTTTCAAGCATCAGCATTACAATGCTATGCAACACTGTATCTCCACCCAAACAAATTAAGTTTTATAATATACAACATTCTAGCCACTTAATTGGCTGAGGTTTATACAGTTTTGATATAAAAGTTCAAGTACAATATATTTGAAGAGAATAAGGCTGAAGATTATCCATCGTATGAATTTGTTGTAAAAGTTATGATTTTTCAGCCAGTATCAAACTGCAAATTCAGGAGATATGTGCTGAACGAATGGTAATGACGACTCTTTCTCAGAAGTTCTGGATGTTACAGCATTTCCATGGTCATGTGAACGTTAATCTGAGTGCTTACCAATTGTCTCACACAATTGCAGTATGTTGTGGTCGTAGGACTACAATTTGTCATCCTCCCTGCCAGCTTCCCACAAGCAAAGTCAGTGGGGAAGCCGGCAGGGAAAGTTGCAAGTCACTCCTGCTGCTTTTTTTTCAGAGCGCCACTACGGAGCATCAACCCGCTAGCCCAGCGGTTCTCAACCTGTGGGTCGCGACCCCTTTGGGAGTCGAACGACCCTTTCACAGGGGTCGCCTAAGCACGCGCTAGCCCGCCATCTTGGTGACTGGCAACGCAGACGCGCGGGGAAGGGGTCACGGGGGCAGGGCGGGGGTCGCGGCATTAGGAAGGTTGAGAACCACTGCGCTAGCCTGTGAACCACCTGGGATTTGCAACTACCTGCCAGCTTCCCCATTGACTTTGCTTGTGGAAAGCTGGCAGGAAGTCACAAATCATAGTCATGTGAGCTCTTTGCTTAATGAACCACAATCCTTAATGTCGGCAATGAGGACTGGCAGTATTGCTGTTGCTAAGCGATGCAGTCACAGGATATCCCTCTTTACGATTGCATCACTTAACAACAGAAATTCCAGTTCCAATTACTATTGTTAAGTGAGGGCTGCCCATAGACCACGGGTGTCAAACTCACGTCGTCACAGCATCATGTGACATATCGCAACTTTTTTCCCCTTCGCTAAACTGGGCGTGGGCATGACCAGCGCATGACGCATCCGGCCTGTGGGCTGCGAGTTTGACAGCCCTGCTATAGGCCAAAGCTGAATCCTTAGAGATTCTGGGAAAGATAATATATTTGCAGAAAGTGATAATTTAGTCCCCAACTCTCCTTTTGTAACCCTGTCCATTTGAGACCAATAGATTTTAGAGGAGGATGCTGAATTATTATATTCACAGGACTATTCCAGTCTTTTCAAATGCACCTTCCAGAAGCAAGAATATTTTAAAATGGGAGTCTGTGGGAAATGGAAGAACGGGAAGTGGATATTTGTTCTGAAAATGCTGGATGAGAAGTCTTTCTGCTTTAACTAATTTATGCTCCCATTCATCATTCACATTTTATGACTTAGATGACAATTAATTAGACAAAAAAAAAAAACCGAGCAAAAAGGCTTAATTTGCTTGTTCATTTATTTATATCTGGCATAATTTTATAGCTAATTTCTGAGATTTAGAATTCTGTCTGTCATTTTCCTAATATCTGCCCATAAAAAGCTAAGTAAATCCCATCACTATAATATCTCAATCTATTTACATGAAAGTTGGTATTCTTAAGGTATTCAGAAAGGAGGAAATGCACTTGCAAACTTATTTTACCTCTGACAAAACTTCTCATCAGACTTATTTTTGACCTCTTGTGAACAATTAGCTGATCAGCAGTTCTTATTTTCGGGGAAAACGCCATTTTATTTTTTTATAGTACTTTTATTAAAGATTGCAATTTACAACAATAAAAACTAATGCAAACAAAAAAAATGAAAGCAGAAAAGACAAAAATAGACAAAACACAGAAAAACAAGGAAAAATAAGAATATAGTAAGGCAAAAGAAGAGAAATATATAAAGAAGTGACTTCCTCCTTCATAAAAAAATACAGGTAGTCCTCAAATTATAACCGCAATTGAGCCCAAAATTTCCATTGCTAAGCAAAACAGAGGTTAAACATGTTTTGCCCAGTGGTGAAATCCGAATTTTTTTTACTACCGATTCTGTGGGCGTGGCTTGGTGGGCGTGGCAGGGGAAGGATACTGCAAAATCTCCATTCCCACCCCACTCTGGGGCCAGCCAGAGGTGGTATTTGCCGGTTCTCCGAACTACTCAAAATTTCCGCTACCGGTTCTCTGAACTACTCAAAATTTCTGCTACCGGTTCTCCAGAACCTGTCAGAACCTGCTGGATTTCACCCCTGGTTTTGACCCATTTTATGACCTTTCTTGCCACAGTTAAGTGAATCACTGCAGTTGTTAAGTTAGTAACACGATTGTTGCGTGAAACTGGCTTCCCCACTACACTGCTTTTGTAACTGAGGACAACCTATATCAACAACTTTAGTAACTTATCAACTTAAAAATTACATTTTAAAAAGTTCCTTTCCACTTATTTATTTGATTAGGATTTCATCTAGACTTTATCTTCTTTTAAATGGATACTGCCTGTAGTTCCCATCCAATTTTGTCAAAGGGACATGATGCTGCATGTACTCAATGAAGCTTCAGATTTCTGAATCAAAGTTTCAGTAAATAAGAAATTAAAAAAGAACAATTAACAATAACAAAAAGGGCACATTATCTTTCAATAGAGGAAAAAAGAAAGAAATACAAGGGAATTTTAATATCTAATGTATTCCTGTTAAGTTAGTGAAATTTAAGCAACTGTTCATCCTAAATAAGCTACCTAGTTTCACTTGAGTTACATAAATCTTAGTGAAACAACATTAAAGATATGTTAATCATTAGTCATATAAAATTGGATATATCAGAAAGAAAATGAATAATGCAGGACTGTTTGGATGATCTGCCTTATATTACAAACAATAAAAATTATGCATGGAATTCTGATATGATTTAGTTACTGTATCAGATCTTTTTTTTAATTAACCAACCTTCATTTTTGTCTTGATCTGTGGTTATATCAGTGAAGCTGGGACACAAATTCTCTGGATACTGTGTGATACTGTTCACTTCTCTACTAAAATTAAAGATAAATATTTTTATATTTTTAATGATCCACTGCAAAGAGTATAACCACGGTTATGTTCATAAATGGACATATATACACATATATTTCAGGCATGATATCTAATGTAACAAAGTAAAAAAATGGCTATACAGTTTTTTGATCAAAATATTTGCATGGCAGCATCTAGCTGTTTTTTTGTCTGATCTCAAAATACAAAACAGTCAGATTTGGTTAATATTACTAAGAAAATCTAAGACTTAACTACAGTGAGAGAAAAAAATCATCCCATAGGCTATGGCAAACCACTGCTATATGGCTCCCCAAAAACATGGACATAGACGGAATTAAAAAATATATTTATCTTGTTAAACCAAAAAAAGGGGGCACATTAATATTTTATATGAAATAAACAGTTAAAAGCATTATCAAATGTATAAGTAAGTTTAGAATTAGAACATTTGCTTTTCATTTCTTTGCTAGTTATATTTGAAACAGTTGGTCTGTGAGTGATCTATAGAAAAGAGGAACTATTAAAAGTCTTTTACCTGGTGTTGCAGATGTTGTGGGAAAGATTTAAAGTGATGGGCGTATCAGGTGAAAAATCATTACATGAAATACTTTCTCCTGCACAAAGCAAAATTAAGAATCAGGGACTGGAATAACATATGTACAATACACTAACTTTGGGACTATATGATTTAACAGGCAGTCCCTAAGAGGACTTTTAGCATCTTTCTAGAGATTTTCTTTCTTTTCTGTAAAGTTTCCCAAAAGTCACAGAAAAGAAAAAAAAAGTGAGGAACAGACATAGCACTCCCATCCAGAACTAGCATTTAAGACCACAATGCCAGTAACAATTAATTCATAATGTACAAATTTGATAGCAATAGCACTTAGATTTATATCCACTTCACAGTGCTTTACAGCCCTCTCTAAGCTGTTTTCAGAGTCAGCATATTGCCCTCAACAATTTGGGTCCTCATTTTACCAACCTCGGAAGGATGGGAGACTGAGTCAACCTTGAGCTGGGGAGAATTGAACTGCTGGCAATCACAGAACTAGCTTGCAATACTGCACTCTAACCACTGCGCCACCATGGCTCTTTTAATAAATAATTATATAAATAAACTTGTCTCCTTGCCTTCAGAAATAATACATTTCAATGGCTTTGCCTTCATTGTTCCTTTAAACTATGCTATTAACAACTCATGAGACTATTAAAATGCATTCAAAATAGTAATCCCAATAAATTTAATAAAGATTAACAAGAAAAACAAATAGAAATTACTAATGAAAAGACTCAATTGTTTATACAGGTAGTCCTCACTTAATGATGGTAATTGGGACCACCAACTAAGTGATGCAGTTGTAAAGAGCGACATTGCATGACCATGCCAATGGAAGTTCCAAATGCCATCATTAAGCAAATTCCATAAGTTGTTAAGCACAATGTCATGTGATCACCTTTTGCTACCCCCTGCTGGCTTCCCCATTGACTTTAATTGTCAGAAGTCAGCAGTAAAGTTTGCAAATGGTGATCACGTGACTGTGGGATACTGGGACTGTTGTAACTGTGAGTTGCCAAGCATATGAATCATGATCACATGAACATGGGGACACTGTGATAGCTGCAACTCCAAGGACTTGGTCATATTTCTCCTCATTCAGCGCCGCTAGAAGTTAGAATGGTTGCTGAATGAGTGGTTATAAGCAAGGATTATCTGTAGTTAAACTTCAAAATGCCAGGAAGAGTTAGTTTTTAAATAAAAAAACCAGTTTGGTCTAGCAGTTAAGGCACTGGACTAGCAACCAGGAACTCTGAGTTCTAGTCCTGCCTTAGGCATGGAAGTCACTCTCTGTCAGCTGAATTCACTTTACAGAGTTGTCGTTGTGGGGAAAATAGGAGGAAGAGCCTTGAGTTATTTATAAAAATAATAAAATTCTTTAAAAGTGATGTTCAGATATTTGACTATGTTAATAGTTCATTGTAAATTTTGTTTAATCAGAATCCCTTTAAAATAAACTGATTGTGTATTATCCCCTAAAATAGGTGTCCTTATTTTAAACACTTTCATAGCATTGATTAAGATATTTTTGTTATTTTCAATTAAGATTATTTTCTAAATAGCAAGATTTGGGGAGGTGGGGAGTCTAAGAGTTTAATGTAAGGCGGTGACATGCAGTGACGTTTTCCCAAAGCAGAAAAGAGAAAGAAAACGTGTCCAGACCCCACATACTTGAAGGAAGGAAATGTCTGCTAGGAATCTTCTTATCTCCATCCGAACTGCTGGTGCTGCTCCAGCTGCCCCAGCTGCCCCGACTGGCCCGGACACTTCCAGAAGAACTTCCACAATCTGAACTTGAATCTGAACAAAATCTCTCCAAGCACTTCTTCTTAGGCCACTGGTAGAAACCTTCTTCAGGAAGCAGTTAACAAAACCAAACTTTAGCACCCGTTATCATTGCATTCTCGCAAATAAGTAAGCATGTGATTACCAGGATATCAGACTTTCTCTTCTATTCCATCTTTTGTTAGACCAGTGGTTCTCAACCTTTCTAATGCTGCGACCCCCCCCGCGACCCCCCCGCCACCGCGACCCCCTCCCCGCCCCCTCCCCGCACGGGATGAGTTGACAAAGTGGGCGTGGCACCAGGGTCGAAATGAGTGACAAAGGGGGCGTGGCACCAGGGGTGAAATGCTCCCAGTTCGGGCTTGCCTGCGGGTCACCGAACAGCTGATAGCAATGGCAGCGGGAGACTTCGCCCAGACGCCGCCATTTGGGTTCTTTTACCCTCTGCGCATGCGCAAAGGATTCTGCGCATGCGCAGACGGTAGAAGAACCCAAATGGCGGCATCCGGGCTACCAGCTGTCCGGCGACCCGCAGGCACGGCCGAACCGGGACCTTTTCACTCCTGCAGTGACGGTGGCACCAAAATGGCGGTCTAACGTGCGCGGCGACCCCTGTGAAATGGTCGTTCGACCCCCAAAGGGGTCGCGACCCACAGGTTGAGAACCGCTGTGTTAGACAGAAAGATTAAACAACTTTAACAAATGGCAGACTGAGAGAGAGCTCATTTCTAAACTAGGACTATCCCTGAAGTTTAGAAATGTTCAAAGTTTTATAAATATGGATTATTATTATTTTTGTCACTGGTTCCCATTCTCCTAATCAAACAGTCAAAGACTAGGATGTTCTCCGTATTATAGCATCAAATCAAATCAATTTTTTGTTTCTCGGATTTGATTTGAGGACCGAAATAACAAAAAAGGATTTCAAATGAAAAACTGGTTACTATTGTTTGCCTTCCATTTGTATTTTAGTACCTACCTGCTTCCCTGTGTGCAGATTTATCATCTCCTTTGCAAGTTTCCCCGTTGCTTTGAGCACACCAATTTCTTATGTTAATAGTAGTTCTAAGTTCATGTCTTTCACTGCACATGTGCTTCAGTTCAGCCTGCTCAGGAACCCTGTAAAAATGTCCCCCAAACA
This sequence comes from Thermophis baileyi, assembly GCA_003457575.1. NCBI lineage: Eukaryota > Metazoa > Chordata > Lepidosauria > Squamata > Dipsadidae > Thermophis > Thermophis baileyi. The sequence continues at coordinate 2,638,037 of QLTV01003281.1, read as the reverse complement.
AGAAGAAAAGCCTTATTTTTTTCTTCCCACTGATCAGCGAATGAATAATGGCAACAATGCATATTAAGATTAGATGCTTGGGTTAAATAGCACTTGAACAGCAAATGAAACACCAAAAAAGATAGGTTACATGTTAACAAGAGAACAAGTGAAATAAATAATTATAAAATAATAGATGGGGCCAAACTCTCCCTTTCTTACACAGAATTACTATTCCTATTTGGCAAAGGTTTCTGATCCAGCCAAAGAATTCTGTTAAAAAAATAGTTTCTTCGTTTTCTCTCTCCTCAGAGTCCTTTTAGCGTTCATTCTAAAATAGTGCGGAAACCCCTTGAAATAGCAGCAGCAATGGTGATGGAAGAAGAGGAAGGAATTAGAAAAAGTCATTCCTTCTGTAGACAGGGACATTCAGAATAAAAATACACTCACTCTCTGAACACATCCAATAAAATTTAAGTGGTAGAAACAGTGCTGATCTCCTAACTTTAAAATGTGAACATGTGAAGGTAGTGATGCATACCGTGAAGATATGTTTATATGCTTCTTCTTATTTTTTCTGTTTATCCTATGTCTATTCCAGCTAGTATTGGGCAAGTGTCCATCTTTTTTCTCTTGAGACCCATTTTTTCGGTGAACTTCTTCCTGCTGAAAGACACAACTATTTTTAAAAATATACATGTGCTAGAACCATATTCAGTATAACCAACTGTTGAAAGACTACCATTTTATGATACTGAATATATTAGCGTAAATCTTTTTTCTATTTCTTCTCTGATACTTTTATTCTGTTTTGAGTTAGAAAGGGCTGGAATGGGAGCAAGAATAAGTAGTACAATTTTGACTGACAAAAACCAGGTCAGTATCACTATTAGCAGACCTACTATAAATGCTCCCTCTGACTTTCTTTCTTTCTTTTCTTTTTTTTCACTCACTCACTCACTCACTCGTTATTGCTGTTCCAGTGAGGTTCAAAGTTTCCTGAAAAGTTATTTCAGCTTTGTATTATATAGTTGCATCCAGGGTTAATCAAAGAGAAAATTAAAGGTAAGTTTCATGCACGCATATTTTTGTTCTGGTGTTACGATCACAAAATTGTAAATCTAAAGTGAATCGAACAATATAAGTAACTTCATGTAGGCTATACAGCAGAGGTTTCAAACTTGGCAACTTTAAGACTTGTGGACTTCAACTCCCAGAATTCTTCAACTCCCATAGCTGGCTGGAGAATTCTGGGAGTTGAAGTCCACAAGTCTTAAAGTTGCCAAGTTTGAAGACCTCTGACTAAGGCTCTGCCAAAATCTGCAAAATCTGGGCTTCTCAAAACATTCCTTCTCGCTTGCAGGGATCTTTTGTTTTTCAAATCTCGGTGCTTGAAAATCACTTCTGAATATTATTCTGACGCTGTTTTTGAGATTTATTAACTACTGCAGTTGGAAGAGGAGAATTCTGGGAGTTGAAGTCCACAAGTCTTAAAGTTGCCATGTTTGGGGACCCCTGCTATACAGCATCTACTTTGATCTAAGAGACTATGCAAAGCTTTGAAACAATTCTTTTTAATTAAATCATTTAAACTTTTTAATTTGTAAAAATGGAGCTCATTAACCCACTTCAACCAATCTTCATATTTTGAAAGTGTTTATTTTTTTAAACAATTGTTTATACTGATTGCTTGTACTTTATTGCTAGTAATTTCAATTGCTGTAACACACACATAGTGCCTGGGACATACTGATAAGACAATTGTTAAAAAGCAGGAAACAAGAAATGAAATATGGCTACTATATAAAGTTCATCTCATTGAAACCACTGGGCTTTTATTAGCTTCCATAAAACTTTCCACAAATTGGATCATATTTAACCCCCACCTGCAATCTATCATATTGTGATTTTAAAAAAAAAGTAAATATTGCAAAGAGGAGATATAAAATACAAACCTCAGCAGAAATCAATTCCCGTTTTCCAGAATACAGTAATTCATCTTTAAGTCCTTTATTCTCTATCTTCTCTGTGGAAAGCTGTTCGCTAGCCTGTTTTTGCAACGTCTCACAGTTTCCTGTTTCATTCCTGAGAGGCACTTGCTGGCTATTCCCTTAAGCAATAGAGAGACATGTACTTTGTAACAATCACTAATAAACCATGAAAAATTATGGACCTGCAGTACTTGAAAATTATAGTAAAAATTAGTGTCGTGTTAGATTGGATTTAAAAATTCTGTGTTTCTTAACTGAAAATATTCTTTCATAAGATACTTTAGAAAAATCTTTGGGTCTGACTAGATAAATAAAACATTGGCAAAAACATTTTCTTTCTGGAAAGTAAAATAAAGGTGAAGAAAACTATGCTTTTATTTCAATCACTTAAAACTTTCTCTGAAGGAATTTCCTCATTTACAATTCATCTTAATCCTAGTAAATATGCCTAAAATTGCAGCCCTTGTGTCATATCTGTATATCTTTTCTAACTGTTAAATGCTGAAAATCCAATTAAAAGCCACTTCTTAAAAGCATTAAAATGCTTGGGGTTGCTATATAATATTATGATTGCTAAAATATTTGACATAGTCCAGCTTCTATGGCCATAATTCTAGCATTATTTTCAAAATTCTAGAAGTTAACAAAAACTATTTTCTGGCATGCATATTTCTCTGTTGAGTTTATTCAAAACAACACCTTTTGTATTAAAAAAAAAATTACCTCCATTTTTCCTTGAACTCTCTTGAAATTCTGATTGTTGTTGAGGTGAAGATCTTGGAAAGCGACTTTCAGACAATTTCTTTGAGGACTTTGAAGGACACAACTCAGGTTCTTTCAGTTCAGCTAAATTTTCTGAAGACTTAAGATTCATTTCCTTAGGAAACATATTTGTTTGAAGGCCCTCCTTCAAATTGCAATCTGAAGAAATGTTTTTCATAAGTGTTGCACTTTTCAATGCACTTTCGTCTTTATCTACAAAGTTCCCTGGATGTGTTAAGTTCTTTTGCAGGTTCATGTTTACGCTATTTGCATATTTCAAGCTCAGCCAGTTTTCATTAACAGTACAAATGTCTTCCTTTGGTGCTGAAATAGGATTTTCAATTGACTGGTTCGGCTTATCATCTGTTGTCAGAATGTTGCTGCTAGTTGTTGCGCTTGATTTTTGTTTACCATAGTATACAGAACATTTATGTTTCTTCTGAGAATGACTGTATGTTGCCGGACTCCTCTTGGCAGCGTTCTGGCTACGGCTGGTTGCAGCGCCCACCAAAAGGGATCCTTTTCCTTTTCCTTTATCAGAAGAACTGTAAGTCTCAGTAAACGCTCTGCAGCTACTCCTGATTTTAAAATAAAATTGTAAACTTACTATGAAAAAAGATTGCATGGTTTCTACACAATTGCCAAAAACAACGCAGTAAAAAAGTTGTAAACATGGAACCAAACGTGAAACTTTGAAATCAAGTTGATCTAAAAGAATTCCTGTATTTTCTATGTCCTTCAGTTTTATATTTCCTGGCTCCCTTAATATATGTCATAAAAAGAATATTCATTTATTTTATTTTATTTATCTATTAAACTTATATGACCATCTTGCCTAGATTTTTGTTCCCTCTTCCACTGGAGAGATACTGCAAAATAGCAAATATACATATACTCTGATATGCAAATATGGAAATCTAGATTATATATATCCAAACTTTTTTAAACAGTAACTTGTCTTCTTAGTATAAAACAGCAGTCATGCCAACTAAGATCTTAGAAATACCAATCTATACCACAATCTATAATTTTTAAATAAGATTTCCAGGAATTTTATATATAGAAAGGTAAAATGCATTACTTGTAAGTTTCAGAACTGATGATATCCACAGAATTGTTGTTTTGCAGTGTAGAATTATGATTTGACCGCTGTCTTGACTTCATGAATTCTGTTAGAATGTATTGTGCTTGCTGGAAAGCTATCAAGATCACACCAAATAAGGACAAACTGCAAGTGCAAACACACGTATAGAAACAGTAATGCAAAATGTGCAAAAATTAAAGTCCATTTAATCTTAATTTAATAAAATACATTTGAAGGCACCAAGAAGTTATAGTCAAAGGATGACTACTATTATACAAGTTCCCATATCCTAAACTTTGTGTGGTTAAGGGGTTCAATATGTAAAACTGCATGGCATGTGTTCTATCAACACTATTTTAAAGTCACCCGTGTTCCTGATAGATTCCAGAATTTACTGAGCAATTTTATGATGCAAAACCCACTAAGGAACGGTATGTGGGATGTAGGATTTTTCTCCACCAGAATAAGTGGACTGTCAGACTAGCAGCACCTTCACATATTTTAGTTTCTGTTTTACAGCTGAGATTATCCTCTTCCTGATAATGTTCTTCAATGTATGTTCTTCAATGCCTGATAGATACTAAGCAATTTTGTTGAGACCAACTATCTGTATGAGTAATTGTAAGAGTTTTGTATTCATCAACATTCATCCTCTTTTATAATGAAATTTAAAAATCGACTAGAGGAAAAGATTAGTGGCAGTTGATTAAAAAAAATCCACATCTGTTAAAATAATTTAACAATTATTCCTGTATGATTACAGAGTTTATTTCTCCTTAGGTCCCCATTGAAAGCATCTGAGATTCTGCTTTACCTTACAAAGAGTACTGTGAGCCTCCAGAATGACTCTTCCCAACTGGGTCCTGGTACCACATCTGCACATATGGGTAAAAGGTGGTGAGGAAGGGTCACGTTGAGCGTAAAGTGAAACTCTATGCCAGCAGCAGTAACCAGAGTCAGCTCACGAATAACCCAAGATGATGTAAAATCTGGAGTAAAACTGCACGAGAAAAAAAAAAAACCAAGACAATGAAGCTAGGGCCCTTTTTAAAATAGTTCTTTCATAGTTGCTTTTGCTGGGAACAAGATCATTACAGGTAGTCCTCCAATTGCAACCGTTCATTCAGTGACCATTCAAAGTTATGGTAGCACTGAATGAGTGGTACTTACCCCATGCCCTATAACATACAATGGTCATGTGTTCAAAATTCAGGTGCTTGGCAGACCACCTGCACTTATAACTTTAGACATGCTTCAACTCCCTTCACCTGCCTATCTTTTCTATCCCTGAAGCCTGACTCTTCTACTGGGGTACTCCACCACCCAGCTGACCTCCACTATCTTCTTGCTCCCACTGCTGAAGAGGTATGCAAGGCTTTCTTGCCAAGGTCATACATGGCAGTTTCCTTGTGAGAACTGGGAAGAAGGTCTCATGTGGTCAACAGCTGCCTTGTGGAGGACCAGGCTGGGTATACCTTGTCAGTGGTAAGAGCAAGAAGATGGCGAAAGTCAGTTTTTCTGTTGTGGAAGCATACTTTTATGAAGGCACTCCTTCTCTCTCTCTCTCTCCCCCCTCCCCCCTCCCACACACACATATGTACACACAGACTTAAACTATGAACAAACTGTTCTGCTGAGGAGGAGACATTCTGAAGCTATATAACCACGATGGCCTCATTAACTGCTCTAGTCAGGAGTGTACCAAAGCATCACCAACATAGACATGTACCAAAGAAAGTAAGAAAGTGGTAAATGCCTGGGTAACAGGATTCTACCAGAAATATTTTCCATTTTTAGCAGAAAGATGAATAGTGAAAAGGTGTAATCATTCCAACACAGAATGAGAAAATGCTTTGAATGCATAATCTTATTCTAATATATTTGTTGCAGTCTCTTTCAACCTCTCTCTTATCTAATATCAGCAACTGTGAAATGCAAAGCAGTTCAGGAAAGGATATCAAAACGACGCTATAGAGCACTGCACACCAGAACAACTAGACACAAGAACAGTTTTTTCCCGAACGCCATCACTCTGCTAAACAAATAATTCCCTCAACACTGTCAAACTATTTACTAAGTCTACACTACTATTAATCTTCTCATCGTTCCCATCATCCATCTCCTCCCACAAATGACTGTATGACTGTAACTTTGTTGCTTGTAGCCTTACAATTTATATTGACTGGTTCCTACTATGATTTGATTGCTTATTTGTACCCGGACTATCATTAAGTGTTGTATATGATTCTTGACAAACTTATCTTTTCTTTTATGTACACTGAGAGCATATGCACCAAGACAAATTCCTTGTGTGTCCAATCACACTTGGCCAATAAAAAATTCTATTCTATTCTATTCTATTCTACAAGAAATGCCTTTGCCAGAAGATTGAATAAAGAAGGCTAAAACACTCACAGATCTGAACTAGCCTATGGAACTTTTCTTTTTAGAGTAGTAGTATTATTATTACAGGTAACTATGACAAAAAAAATAACCATAAATAATGATTTAAGCAGCCAGCAAAGCAAACTATGTCTTATTAAAAGATCTCAACATCTAAAATAATGTTGCAAGTTACAGAATATGTTACTGAAGTAAAATTTTGTTAAAATCCTTACTAGAAAGAATTTGGGAATTATACTACCACTAGCACTTAGACTTATATACCGCTTCATAGTGCTTTACAGCCCTCTCTAAGCGGTTTACAGAGTCAGCATATTGCCCCCAACAATCTGGGTCCTCATTTTACCCACCTCAGAAGGATGGAAGGCTGAGTCAACCTTGAGCCGGTGAGATTTGAACCGCCGAACTGCAGCTAGCAGTCAGCTGAAGTAGCCTGCAGTGCTGCACTCTAACCACTGCGCCACCTCGGCTCTTTCTTTTCATAGAAAACTATTTTCTATGAAAATGTTTTACGGAATGAATGTTCTGTTCATTATCGATAATTAAAGACAATTGTAAGAAACAATAAGTTTATCAATAAAAGCACAAATGCTTACACAATGCTAATGTCCCGAGAAGAATTTGGTGCCAAAAAGAACTCCCTGCAGTCAAGTACTTCGAACCCATATCCTTGACAACTGTACCCATTAATTTTCATAGACATTATAGTAATAGGAAGATGACCAACGTTCTCGACTTTAAAGTTCTTTGTGATAGACAGAATATGCTTGCCATCTTTCAGTTCTGAAAATCATAAAATTGATATATTGTTATTTTTATAGCAGTCTATCTCAATGTTCTATAATGCTAACAAATCTTCCAATAATGCTGCTATGATACATTCATTTATATGCAAGGCAAGACAGTTAGGTGGGAATAACAGTGATATGCAATGCCCCTTCAACCTTTTCCCTGTATTAATGCAAAAAATATCAGTACTACATTATATATCATCCATGCATTTATGGCACATATTTATGATCATAAATAGCCACAACAGAGATATGTGAATAAACATACATGCATGTTATGAACCTAGTCTCTACACCTTTCTTTTAACCATAGATATCTGTACACTGGAAACTAATCCCATTCAATTCAATCCCAACAGACACATTTTGTACTCACGTCTTCTGCAGTCCATAAGGGTTGACTCTGGCACCTTAAATCGAAGAGATCCGCCAGCCCCAGGTAACCTTCCCCCTACTTTCAATAACTCTCTTGCTCCAATGCCTTCAACATGAACCATATCCAGGATTGTCAAATTATTCCTATAATAAATCAAGGCAAAGTTAAATTAAATTTAACAAAAAAATATTAGCACCATCACAAATCACCCAACAGCATACAATATGTGCAATATATGTCAAAGCAAAAAATTGGAAACATACAGTGATAAGTCCTTTTCCTAATGTATTAGTAATGAATTAACTTATCCTAATGAATTAACTTATCCTGAAGATCTCATGGATAGGAACACCTTGAATTAACACTGGCTTTAATGATGGAAAAAAGATGTTTTCAATAATGGAAAGCTAAGAGCATTATATTTCTGTGCATGAAACGGACTACTGGAGGCATATAACATAAAATATTCAATATATATATTATACATATGAACTCTATACTATAGTGCGAACCTATGGCACGCAGAGCCCTCTCTGCGGGCACGCGAGCCGTCGCTCCAGCTCAGCTCCACCGCGCATGTGTGCGCGCCTCCCACCAGCCAGCTTGTTTTTGGGTCTCTGCTGTCCATGCGCAGGGTGGGTCACATGCGTGAGGTCGCACGTGCACGCATGCACAGGGGGGCATGGGGGCATGCGTGCATGCATGTGGGGGTGCAGGGGGGTCACGTGTGCATGCACAGGAGGCGGGGCACACGTAGGGGGTCACGTGTGCATTGCATTATGAGTGCACGCGCGCGCGCACTGTCGGCTCTCGGCGACGAAAAGGTTAGCCATCACTGCTATAGTGTTTACAAGAGGGGTCCCCAACCCCCGGTCCATGCCCCGGACCCAATCTGCAGCCCGTTGGGAACTGGGCCACGCAAGCCGCAGGCAAGTGCATGCGAAATCATTTCCCCCTCTCCACCACCGCTGCCGGTCCATGGAGATGGAAAGGTTGACGATCACTGGTTTACATCACCTCATATCATTTCAGATGTGAATCATTTTTAAAAATCTGCAATGAACTTTTTAGCTTCACTCTAAGTAAAAAGTAGACCTACCTGACTAATATAAGGGAAGTTACTCTCCTGTAGTCAAGAGGTGTAAAGACAACACCAACTCTCTTCATTTCTAGAGGCTGCAATTTCAAATGAAGCATCTCAGAACTAGACCTGTGATAATCATGGCCTTCCTGTGGTTCACCCCCCAAGTAAAATAAAAATAATAACATATTATTTATATTTGTATTTTTTGGCATCACTTAGCATTGATTTGTAAAGAGCATCTTTAATAAGTTAAATTAATAAGATTAGATAAGATAAAGTTAATAAGATCAACAAAATATTCTGATGCCCTTTTCTGTTTGTAAGAAAATAATTCTTTTTCAAATTCTTTACTAAGAAATGAATGTTATTAAGATGAAGACTCAATGTGTTACTTTTAGCAACAAATCAAGAAACAGTTTGCCACTCAGACTCATAATTATGAAATGGAAGACTATATAAATAGATATAATACATAAATAAATTTAGTATTATATTAAGGGATCTTTTTTTTACCCTACAGTATTACTTCCTGCATAAAAAGCTTAGGCAACACACAGGGCAACACCCTTAAAAACTGAAATATCAGGACTACAGAACATGTGTACCAAAATTAATAGACTGGATACAGATTAAAGTTGGTGAAATCAATGAACAAATTAAGCATGATAGTTACATTTGTAATAAAATTAACTAATTTTGAACCTTATCACAGAATCCATGCCACATAGTCAATATAGTCAAATAAAAATTATGCAGTCTTTCTATGGACTCTTTTCTTTTTCTTTAGAGATACTGCGTATCACTCTTGAATCTTTGGAAAACTTCTTGTTGCCGGAGACAAAATGACTTCCACTTCTACATATAACAGGACCATCATACTTTAGATGGAAAAATCTGTACACCCATTAGATGGCATGAAATAACTAGTTTTCTCTATCTTTTTGCTATCACCCAGCAACTAAGATATGGTAATCCTAATAAATAAAGATTACAACTAGCAAGTGAATCTTTCTTCAAGGTTTTCTCTCTTCATTTGCACTGGAAGCAATCTTCTATAACACTTAAAAATATGGAGGTGTTTCTACCAAACTTCTTTTTCTTAACTCCTGTCATTAGTTACCTGTGGTAATCATTTTATTCAGTGATAGAGCCAGTTTTTCTTCCAATTTTTAATCCTGACTGATTAAAGTCTGTATTCTAACTAAACTTCGCTCTTATATATACTCTTATATATACTCTCTAATAATAGGGTTTATCTTTCTGTGACCTATCCTGTATTATTTGATTGTTCCATAAAAATGAAAAACCTGTAATAGAGACAATGAGTTTTTCTTTTTTTAAAACGAATAAATATTGTACATCATGTTAATTCTATATTTCATAGCAAATAATAACTCTGAATAGTTGAGTGCCTTTTGTGTTTATAAACAGTACATTCTAAGTTGCTAGAGAATGTATTTAATGCAGATCTATTTTTAAATTCCCTATTTTGTATGTATGTCACTTTAATACAAGACATAACTTACCCGGTAAATATACTCTTCTGTCAATCTGAATTCAGTGGTTGTATAATTAATATATTGTATATTTGCACCAAACCTGCATCAAAATGCATTAAAATAGTTATACCCCCAAATACAAAATACGTCACAGAAATAACTAAAAAGCTCAAGTTATTTTAAGTTTCTATTTCATTCAAATATTTTGTTTTGAAAGAAAAGTATTAAATACATGTGATGCACTATCCACAGATTCTTAATTGGCTGTTTTGAAATATTGCTCGTCATTGTACTGTAAGAAAGGATATTATACAGTTCAAAAGTATAAACATATAATAGAAGACAGAAGATGTAATATGGCCACCATTAAGAATTTTGAGAGAATTAGACCAATTTTCCTACCCAATAGCCACAGGAGATTGCTACTTTTGTCCAATTGAAAAAAGCAGGGTCATGTCATCCTGAGGCATGCGCAAGAGAGACAAAAGTGTCATTGCAATGCCACTTCTGTCATTCTGCTTCTCTACCATCCTGACTTTTCCAGCCTATTGCTGCAAATCATGAGAACCAGTTTGGTCTAGTAGTTAAGGCACTAGGCCAGGGGTGTCAAACTCGTGGCCCGCGGGCCGGATGCGTCACACGCTGGCCACACCCATGCCCGGTATAGCGAAGGGGGAAAAAAGTCACAATATGTCACATGACAATGCCGTGACGACTCAGGTTTGACAGCCCTGCACTAGACTAGAAAGTGGAAGACTGTGAGTTCTAGTCCTGCCTGAGTCATAAAAGCCAGCTGAATGACATTGGGTCACTCTCTCTCTCTCAGCCTAACTCAGCTCACAGGGTTGTTGTGGATAAGGAAGTGTGTTCTATATGTTTGCTACCTTGTACAATAATAAAGGAGGAATGAATGAACGAACAAACGAACGAACAAATGAAAGAAAGTACAGGATCATATCTGCTATCATTTATTCTCAACCTCTGCATGTTCCATGCATGCTCTTTTCCATGGAAGGAAAAGCAACTGGAATTGGGAGCTCATTAAGAGCACAGAACACCTAAAGCAAGGGTGTCAAACTCGATTTCATTGAGGGCCGCATCAGGGTTGTGTTTGACCTTGGGAGGGGTGGGCGTGGCTGGGGTGGGCATGGGCAGCTCGATATCACTTGTGTCTGGGGTGCCTGTGGTGGGCCGAGTGCTCTGCCAGTGAAAACGGGCTCCGGAGCTCCGTTTTCAGCTGCGACAGCCTCCTACAACTCTCTGCCAGCATAAACGGAGCTCTGTTTTCGCTGGCAGAGTCACCGCAGGCCTTCACTGTTTCCAGGGCGGCCCCACGGGCCAGATCTAAGAACCCCGTGGGCCGGATTCAGCCCCCGGGCCTCGAGTTTGACACCCCTGACCTAAAGCATGCATAGCTACACATACTGTCTCTTCTGCTTTCTCTATTGCTTTCACACATAACACTTTTTTTATAAAACTTAATAAACTTACAGTTTATTTATTTATTTATAATCTGTTCTATTCCAGAGTGACCTCAAGTGGTGTAAAAGTAATAGAGGACTAATGGCTATCATCACATCCCTCCCACTACACATATTTAGTACCATAGATATGGATGGAATTTTGTGTGTGTGTTTAAATTAGGGATAATAAAATAAAAGTCATATTCAAATGTTAATTACCATTTGCTGAGTAGACTCAGTGGAGCTTGAGGATCAGGATAGAAAGACAAAGGCAGGAGTTGCAATGTGACTGGGAAATATGAAGGGTTTCTTAGCGTAAAATATTTTACCTAAATAATTAAAACACAAGAATTCAAGTTATCAATATACAGTTTTGAGGAATATTTTGGAATGTTATAAATTTTAATGTTTTCTCCAAATATTTACAATTATACATAATTAGCATATTTTATATGATTATAAATGTCAAAATTTTTTCTTTCCACTAATTATAATGGATGTTCAATGTGCTAAGCTAAATTATTGGCTTCAACCTGGTTCTACAATTTTCCAACACAGCAGTTGATGTCAAAAAAAATTTAAATTGATGCAATAGCTACACATTAGAATTTTTTTCAAGATCATAATAATATAATCTCACCATGCTATTCATTGGTGCAGCTGCACTGAAGTTCAGTGTAAGACCAGCCTCTGACACCAAATGGGGAAAAGATAATGCAGATGATTCTTCTTCAGGATTTTTTTGATAAGCAGTTTGAATAATTTCCCTAAGATTTCTTCTGTTGAGATAATACATATAAAACAATGGTTAATAAATTTAATGTTTTTATATAAATATCAATTATATACTTTTGGTTGGTAATATTTGTGAAATTAATTCTCATTTAAAAAAAATATTTATTTATTTATTTATAAAATTTATTGGCCGCCCACAGGGTAACTCTGGACAGCTTACAATCCTAGATACAGTAACAAATATACATATACACTAAAAATATACATAAATTAATACAAGCAAACGCTATGATCCAATTACAGACGGGGTGGGTGGGGGGTGTTAATTGATCAACCCCCTCCATGGTTGATGTGATGCCCCCACTCGGGCCCCAAGCTGAATGGCAGGTCAGCTCTTATGAAAGCTCAGGAGGGTTGGGGCGGACCTCACATCGAGGGGCAAGATGTTCCAGAGGGCAGGTGCAATGGCAGAGAAGGTCCTTCTCCTGGACCCCACGAGCCAGAATAATCAGGCTGACAGGGCCTGCAACATGCCACCTTTGCCAGCACGGATGAGACGGGCCAGTCCCAGTGGAATGAGATGGTGCCTCAAGTAGCCTGGACCCTTGCCAGTGGTTTTACTCCACTGCTTATAATATTTTTAAGAAGAAGAAAAGTGAAGACTAATTTTGATAGTGGCTGAACAAACAAGACGACAATGGAATGAGAGATAAAGAAAATTGCCAATTGGGAACCTGTTTCCAGACTGTCTTCCAAGCCCTCCCTCCCAAGTCTATGGCCTGCTTAAGTCAGAAAAAAGCTAAGTTGCACTCTATAGCTGGCATTTTACCCATAAGTGAGTCCGAACCTTTTCTTCATCCTAATTTGAGTTATGCCTATTTTTGCTACATACAGAAAATTAATTATAAACCACAACTCTAGCTGCAGACAAAATTGCTAAAAGAATATATATGTATTTATTATGCAAACCTGCAAATTTCACTCTGCTTAATTTTTTGCCATTTTTCATGGAGTTCATATGCAAGATCAGAATCGACATTCCATGTCGAGCTGTCGAGAGAAAGACTTCTTTCCCAAAGAAGGTTTGCTAAAATGAAAATAATATGCAGTTGCACTGTTATACAATGTTTATTTTAATTAATACTTCTCTGATCATCTTCTCATTTTAGGAAACTATCAAAGAATCTATATTTTTTAAAAAAAATTAAAGAAAATTTTTTATCTAATACATGAGACTTATGCAAAACAACAACAACAACCCTTGTTATTATTTCTCTTTCTCATGCTGGAGGCGGCATCTGACTTATCTTTTCTCTGGTGTACTGCCTTGCCCTATTTTCCTACTGTTATAAAAAATATATATATATCTAAACCTCTATACTACAAAATGTTAAGCAGCAAGGACAGAATATTTCTAAGATCTATAAAGAATAAATAGTGTTGCAAAGAAATAAATGCTAGTTATTGTATTTTACTTGATAACAGATTAAAACATTATTTTTTCTACATTTACCTTTGTCTGACATTCTTAAGGAACAGTACATATCATGATGTGCTATGGCTTCAAAATGAGTCTCTCCTTGCTGAAAGATAATTTGAAAAAAAAAATGGTTAAGCAAAATTATCTTGCAAAAATAAGCTTCTAAACGTAAGCTGGCTTGCACTATGATTCATTCTTGTGTTTTATGTGTTTCAGGAATTTTTAAAATACAAATAGAACACAAATTAAATGACATAATTTTAAAATGAGTGTGTTTGGTGTTTTTTTTAAATTTTAGAAAGAAGCATAGAGATTGTAGACTCCTGTGACCTAAAGCTTTCAATTTCTGTCACTATAATACACAGTGGTCCAGAAAATCCTGGGTCTTACTTAATTCAGATTCAGGAAAAACTGCTTCAATTAGCTATTTATTTAATCTTTTAAATTCAATTAATATGACTGCCCTACTCAAACACTGACTCAAACATTATGACTACAGAGGGCAATAAATTAAAAAAAAATGAAACAATTTCAGTTAAAATCCAAAACATTAATAGGTGACCAGAAAAATCTTATTCGTATATTTCTCCAGATGAAAGTGCCATCTGGGACCTATTTATTAGTTCATTAACAGTTTTCCTGTCTTTATATGTTATGGAGAATAATTTCATAGACAACACATTGCAAGTAGAAGAGACAGTACCACTTTTGTAATAATATTACTATTCAATGATTTCTGTATTAATAAATTTAGAGCAATATAGTACCTGAGACAAAGCAGAATAAATTTGTAGTGGAATCTCAAATATTACTCCAACATTTGTAGTCACAAAAATACTGGAAAATAAACTTGTTACAGATTCCTGTATGTGATACTTCAAGGAAAACACATTCCAACAGCCAGGAGGTAGAATCAGGGCTCCTGTGAAGTTCAGAACCTAATGGCAAAAACCTCAGATTTAGTTGATGGTAAAAAAAACCATGTACAAATATTACTTGGGTTTTACGTCTTTTGATTCTAATCCTAGTGTATATGAAAATAAAACAGCAAACAAGGATTTTGTTTGTCCTACTTCTCTCTGCAGCAAGACCATTTCCTTCAATATCTAGATATTCCAATATGCCAAGACTATGAAGATTATCAATGATTCTTCAAATATATTGCCCCAAAGTGAAATTTGATTATGAATTCAACATTCAATATCCTTACAATTTCACTGGCGCCTCACAAATTCAGTCACAAGTAGGATAATTTCTAAAATGTGCACTGATGCTTAGTGGCATTTTAGAAGCTGTTCAGAATAAGAAAGTTAAACAGCTTACTTCACAGCTACCAAATGCTAAAATAAACTGGGAAGGCCCCAACTGGATCACTCTAGTTTACTTAGCAGACCTTTTGAGAGGCCTTGTACTCATTAATACCCAACTCACAGTAGAGCTTCACATTGGTTCGATATGATGTGTTTGCACTGTGCATTAATGTTGGTGGAATGCACTAAACTGAATTTGAAATTTATATTTTATGATACAGCGATAAATACTTGTTTCATATAAATGTTCATAGTTTATACCAGTCACAGATAAGGTATCAGTATTTTATGTAGAATGAATGAATAAAAATATAGATATATACCCAAGCAAATTACAGAAAGAAAAGGAGATATGACTGAGCTGAATGAAAGCACTATTATATAGATGGTCATTTGAGGAAAAGTGCACTATGAGACCAGAAGTTAAAAAAAAAATTACCTTTAGAATATCCTTAGTGTGCCTTGACACATACACATCATTTAGCATAATGCTAAAATCGAAATTATTTGTAAACCATACAGACCAAAATGCTGAAATATTGTGATGTGGTTCTATGTGAAATACCACTGCAAATGGATTAATGCCAAAATACCTACAGAGATAAAATGCACAATTAAATGTGAAGACTGTCAATAATTTTAATTAATATTGTATAAATATCTCTATATCAAAACAATACAATGTATAAATATTTTTCAAAATACAATAAAAAAGAAAATTAATCTGGAAACTGCCTGGTTCCTTCCTTCCTTCCTGATGTAGCATTACCACTTAATTATTATTATCAGAATAGAATAGAATAGAATAGAATAGAATAGAATAGAATAGAATAGAATAGAATAGAATAGAATAGAATAGAATAGAATAGATTTTTTTATTGGCCAAGTGTGATTGGACACACAAGGAATTTGTCTTGGTGCATATCATCATCATCATTATTATCATCATCATCATCATCTATAGTAAAATCTATCTGTTCCAAATGTCATTAAAATCAATACATCCCTCTGGAAATTGTTTTTAAATCATGTCAAATGAATTATGATATCTGGATTAATTCTAATTTATAGAATATGCATTCCTCTATTTTTGAGGATTTTGCATTGTAGTATGTTATTACAAATTTGCATTAAAAACTCACCCTTCTATCACTGGATGCAAAAGACACGGCTTAAGTAAAGTTGTTCTATCCAGTAGATTAACTCTTTCTTGGTTGCTTTCATGACCACATAGTGTACCTATGTCAAAGAAAGGGGGAAAAATGGATCCAGGAAACTATAGACCAACCAGCCTGACATCAATACTTGGGAAGATCCTGGAAAAGATAATCAATCAACAGATCTGCGAACACCGAGAAGCAAGCAAAGTTATAACCAGAAGCCAACATGGGTTTGTCAAAAACAGATCATGTCAAACAAATGTTATCGCATTCTTTGACACAATGACTAAATTAGTGGACAAGTGAAATGCTGAAGACATAGTATACTTGGATTTCAGTAAGGCATTTGACAAAGTACAACCTACTTCTTGGTAAGTTACAAAAATGTACAATAGACAGATCAACACTAGATGGATTTGTAACTGGCTGACAAACTGCACTCAATGTGTAGTCCTTAATGGAACTGCATCTACCTGGAGGGAAATAAGCAGTGGTATACCCCAAGGTTCTGTCTTAGGCCCAGTACTGTTCAACATCTTCATAAATTATTTAGATGAGGGAATAGAAAGGGAACTCATCAAATTTGCAGATGACATTAAGCTGGCAGGAATAGCCAACATCACAGAAGACAAGCTCAGGAACCAGAAGGATCTTGACAGATTTGACTGGGCTCTATCTAACAAAATGAAATTCAGTGGTCAGAAAAGTAAGGCTTTACACTTAGGTAAGAAAACCCAAATGCACAGCTACAGAATAGTGGAACCTGGCTCAATGGCAGTAACTGCAAGAGGGATTTAGGAGTCCTAATGGACAACCACTTTTATGAGTCAGCAGTGTGCTGCAGCCACCAAAAAAGTCTAGGCTGCATTAACAGAGGGATAGAATCAAGATCACATGAAATTTTAGTACCACTTTATAATGCCTTGGTAAGATCACACTTGGAATATTGCATACTGTTTTGGTCGCCACAATATAAAAAAGATGTCGAGGCTCCAGAAAGAGTACAGAGAAAAGCAATAAAGATGATTAGGGGTTTGGAGCCTAAAACATATGAGGGATGGTTGCAGGATTGGGTAAGTCTAGTCTAGTGAAAATAAGAATTGGGGTGACACGACAGCAGTGTTCCAATATTTGTATGGCTGCCACAAATAAGAGGGGGTCAACCAGGGGTGGGTTCTAACTTACCTTGCCGCCAGTTCACTTCCTCCCATGCCGCGTGGGTGTGCGTCTGCGCACATGCGCAGTGCCGAAAACCCAGCTTCTGCACATGCGCAGAAGCAAAAAACAGCTTCTGCGTGTGCGCAGAAGCCAAAAACAAAATGGTGCCGCCGAGAGAGCCGGTTCGTGGGCGTGGCCAACCGGCGATCGCTCCCGGTTCGGCGAACGGGGGGAAATTCCCGCTACCGGTTCTAAAGAACCGGTCCGAACTGGGAGCAACCCACCTCTGGGGTCAACCTATTCTCCAAAGCACCTGAAAGCAGGACAAGAAACAGTAGAAACTAATTAAGGAGAGAAGCAACCTAGAACTAAGGAGAAATTTCCAGACAGTGAGAACAATTAATCAGTGGAACGGCTTGCCTCTAGAAGTTGTGGGTGCTCCATCACTGGAAGTTTTAAAGAAGAAATTGGACAGCCAATTGTTTGAAATGGAATAGGGTCTCCTGCTTGGGTAGGGGGTTGGACTTGAGGACTTCCAGGGTCCCTACCAACTCTATTATTCTGTTCTATTATTCTGCTATTTTTTCTATGACTGTGTGTATCCATCCAATCAAGGCCAAAGAAAGTCTGAAATGGTATAGGATTGCCTGCAATGGGCAGGAGGTTGGACTAGAAGACCTCCAAGGTCCCTTCCAACCCTATTATTCTATCTTCTAAAGGAGTGTGTAATTCTGGCATGTGCTATGGTCCATGTGGTCATGAAGAATCAGACTTATTGACTGAACAAGAACAACAATTTTGGCATACATTTCACATATAGCTTAGAACCTTAACAGTTTCTCAAGAAAATTACTACTGTATCATCTCATTAATATGTATCTGAATCAACACCCATAGATACTGCTGTTTGTAAAATGTTTAAATTTAGGATGTAAAGACCAAGAAATGAAGAGGATAAAAAAGAAAAAGGAAAAAAGTCCTAGAAACTGAGGGAAGCAATTTCTCAAATGTTTGAAATTGGATATTTAGAAAGAAAATTAATGAAAAACAGATTCCAAACCAAAAATATACACCTTTTAATTATAACACTGATTATGCATTTGACCATATCCACAGTTGGGAATTTAAGTATGGAAAAAACCCTAAAATATTCTATAACACAAATAAAGCAATTGTCTGGAAAGCATATTATTTTTCCTGCAGTGTAACCACACTATATGCAGGTATCCTACCCACTTTAATTTCTCACTTGTATCACACTCTTTTACCAAGATGAATAAATTGAGGTAGATTATAATTATCCATGTATACTTACATGCATTTCATACACACACACTTATACCATAATATAATGTGACATATGTTTAATAGTCCTATTAAAAGGACCATGAATTTTAATAAAATATATACTTGAAATGTTCTTAAAAAGCCAAATTATACAATATGCTAGGTTAATACATTTTGCTGTTTTATTAGAAAGGTAGACAAAATGGTTAAAATGAAAATAAATAGTTTTTAGCTCTGAACAAAAACAGACCTATAAAATATCACTTATTATTACACAACATATGAAAATACTGTACCTTTACAAATAATAGAAGCTACTTCTGTGAAATTCATGGTCAACGATGGTAGCAATATTGGCTCAAAAAGCAAAGAAAATATTTTTTCCTGGGTCAAATGTTTTATATCCTGAAAAAAAAGCAAATTATACTGTTACATCATTTATTTCTATCGTAGGTGCTATAAACAGGCAAAGTTTCCCTGCAGTTTGTCCCATCAAGCCATTCTTATTCTGAACTCGTACTACTGAACAAAGCTATACAGTTTCAAGTCTGTTAACATAGTTTTATACTAAGAATTAGCACAGAATTACAAAATTCTTCTGGATCTTTTTAAACTATCACTTCCCCACTCCCTACTTGTGCAAATTCTTTCATTCACAATTTACACCAAAAGTATGTCCTAATCTGTTTTTCAATACTCATTGGAAGTGATTGATTTTTCCCCTTTGTTCATAAGAGATGGGAAGAGGTTGTTGGAATGTCTAATTATGCATAAAGACAGTGAACAGAAAAATATTTCCCCAAATGGAAATCTTATATGTATTTCTCGTTCTCCTTAGTCTGCTGGAAATCCAACACAACTTTCCACTTCTCACTTCATTGGCTAAAAGCTTCTTGAATCAAGCAGCCTTTCCACAAAAGCATTTCATTATCCAGAGAAAGAGACACTAAGGGACAATATTGTTTTGATTTTATTACTACTACCGGGTACTACTACACTATTATTATTATCTATTATTATTATCTATTATTATTATCTAGTATTATTATTATCTATTATCTATTATTATTATTATTATTATTATTATTACTATTATTATTATTATTATTATTATTATTATTATTTCTAAAAACTTTCAATCTACTGGTTTCCAGGACAGCTCCTTCCTTGCACACCTGATTCAATACATTGACTAGTTAAAAAAAACTGAATTAATCTCTATTTCTAAACCAAATTGGGAAATAAAGAATGTTCTGTTCAACATCATAAACATGTTGGTAACAATCCTGTTTGCATTTTGTTCCTTGAATTGAGGATTTTCTATTCCAATTTCTTTTTCAATAAAATCACAGTTTGCTATATTATAACTTCCCGGGCATAAGGGGATCAACAAGAATTTGTGAGCAATTTATTAAACATAAAAGTGTAGAGCAAAAATAATATTAAACACAAAAATATAATTTTATATTTATAAAATAAATATATTTTAAAAAATTACCTGCACATATAAAAGGTTGTTCCCCGAATGTAACACATACAAGATTACTGAAGAACCATCTATAAAAAAAGAACAAAACCAGAAGCAAATGTAAACTTTCTACTATAATACTATACTATGGTCTAAAAAAATTAAATAAAGTTAAAGTGGTAATATATCTTGGCCTTACCTGAGGTCTGTGTTTTATCCATTGCTACATAAATTACAAAAAGGTTCTCCAGTAAGTATTGTCTAAGATCCACAAATTCATGCTGCACATTTTTCATTCGGACCATTAAACTTATTTCTAGCAGTAGGTCATTGGATGCAAAGCAACAATTCTAATATAAAACGAAAGGAAAATCCAAAAATGACCACAGGTGAATAATTAAAAGTCTATAAATACAAGTCTTAAAAGTGGGTGTTACCCACACCAAAACAAAACTGTTGGTGTGACAAGCAAAGGGTGACATGCTCTGATGGCATTCTTCTTGTATGCTATGCACTAGCTCAGGGATTATTATTTTTGGGGGGCATGGATACCCCAAAGAAGAGCAGTATCAGACATATTATGTTGCTTTCATGTAAATAGTTTAATTAAGTAAACTTAATGATTATATGTAAATTGAATTTATAATTTACATATAATTAGACAACCATTGAAGAGGTAGTAATATCACTATTGATGATGCACTGTTACTAGATCCACTACTGGATCTAGAAGTCAGTCTGCAAATCTGAAATGGAACTAAAAAGTTTGACCATGTTAAATAAACAGAATGAATGAAGAGAATGAAGCAGTTACCTGAGGCTCTAAATGCCTGCACTATGAAGAGGGCAGCAGTAGTATCCCACTGCTAGTCTCTTCTAGTTATTGAGAATGGTGTTATGAATCCCTCAGCCTGCCCTGCAAATTCTAAACTACTCTCCTGCCCTCATCTGCCATCTCATGACCAATGCTGAATGTTTCACATACTCAAAACTCTGGACTGAATTTCCATCTTGTTGTTTGATTTTAACTTTAACTTCTTTAACAGTATTAAAGAAAAAGCTTTGTTTGATATTCAACACTGTATAGGTAGAAGGACATTTTTGGAAGCTAACTGCCCTTCATTCCAGAACTTCCAGAGTCCGCCATTATTCAGGAGTACAGGTAGTCCTCACAAGAGTTTGTTTGGTGACCATTCAAAGTTACAATGGCATACGAAAAAAGTGACTTATGATCGTTTTTCACACTTACAACCATTGCAGCACCCCCATGGTCACGTGATCAAAATTCGGATGCTTGGCAACTGGTTCATATTTAACATGGTTGCAGTGTCCTGAGGTCATGTGAACAGTTTTTGTGATCTTCTGACAAGCAGAGTCAATGGGGAAGCCAGATTCAATCAACAACTGTGTCACTAATTTAACAACTGTAATGATTCACTCAACAACTGTGGCAAGAAAGGTCGTAAAATGGGGCAAAACTCTTTTAACAAATGTTTCACATAGCAACATAAATTTTGGGCTCAATTGTGGTCGTAATTTGAGGACTACCTGTAACCCCTCCGCATTTTGTTGGATATCTAAAGGACGTCAGGACCTCATAAAGGAATGAGAGTTATGAAAGCTAGTCTCCAAATGCTACCTTCTACTAGTATGAGCTTATCTGTCAATGTTGACTTCTCCTTCCACAAAAGTAATCCAGGAAGAAAGAGTTCTTGAAACTAATTATTATTTTTTCCATAGATGGAGTAGTAAACATGAGAAAATTAGTCTTTTCTAAACACTAATAGATACATGTGAAAGTGCTGATTCTGGGAAAGGATCATTCTGGATAATTCTATAATGTTCCATTCTTCCTCTGAATACCACCAATCCAGCTGTTCTTGGGATTGGAACATCCCAGAATTTAAAATGGCAGGTTTTGCATATTCTTAGAGTCACTTTAATAACAGAAATTGTGGTGTCTACACCATTTTAAGATCCCCAATATAGTAAGAGAATCAAGAAGACAGGAAAGGAAACAGCACAGAAACCTATGTTAGATAATATCCAGCTTAAAGTTGAAGGAAAAGAATATCTAGAATAAAAGTGGTTCTGTTTAACAAAGCTAATTATTCACAGAATAGAATGTTTAAGAGCAATTATTAAATAATTCTAATAATGTTCATGAATAAATATTAAAAAGGGCATTTAGGCCATATATAACTTGAAAAAGACCTGATAAAGATAAAGAAGGGAAAATTAGTTTTGAAAAGATAACTCCAGTGTACATGCTAATGTATACCTGAGCAATGAATCAGAACTGGTTCAAGTCACATCTAACAGCAGCTCAATTTACTGCTCATAGATAAAATGCTTATATTCGTAAAAGCAAATTTAAGAGCAAACATACATGCCATACCTTAAAATAATGATACAATTTGTTATGTAAACTGCATTCAAGGCGAACTTTTACATGACTGACATTCCTAGTTTCTGCCTGAAAAAAATACATAACCAGTAGTTTTATAAAATAGTTCAAGAAATTGAAATCTAGAGGAAAATAAGGAGAAACCGATAATATCTAAGTAGAACAAAAGGTTGTGTCAAAGTACAGAGAAGTAATTTCTTCTGTATTAAAATCTTGGGCTTCCTAACAAAAATGAGAAATTTGGGTCTCTAATTACTGGACCCAAGGCTGCTGATCATAGAAGCCTTCCATTATATACTGTATGCAATGTACTTCAGACATTTTAAGAAGATACAAATGGCATGTATGCTTTTTAATGTTGTAATTTATGTTATTTGTGTTAAAATAATAAATAACCACTTGAAAAAGTATTTATAATTTGGTAAAATCAGATTGTCAGAGGTACTTATTGAAGAGTTTGCATCCAAAATATAAATTATAAAAACGTAATATAAAATTTAATGAATTTAAATAGCATTGTTGCTCATTCTATTTCATTCTTACATTCAAAGTTTTAAATTTCCACAAGGGGGAGCTATAAGATCTTATTTAAATTCTTTCTATAAGCACCACATTTTGTGGAAATATTAATATCTAATGTCCAAATTTGTGTTTATTATCAGCTTTGTTAAAATACAGTACAGGAGAATCAGCAAGACCTACACTTATACTTACACTGAAAGAATATTTAATAAATCAGTATAGCAATAGCAATAGACTTATATACCGCTTCATAGTGCTTTTACAGCCCTCTCTAAGCGGTTTACAGAGTCAGCATATTGCCCCCAACAATCTGGGTCCTCATTTGATCCACCTCGGAAGGATGGAAGGCTGAGTCAACCTTGAGCCGGTGAGAGCTGAAGTAGCTTGCAGTGCTGCACTCTAACCACTGCGCCACCTCAGCTCTATAATGTATAAGTATAATGACTAACACATAACAACTGAAACAATTAATGCATCTTTGAATAAACTAGGGACTGTTTATGTTGTCATGGTATAGAGTAAGCAGCCTTGCTATATTTAAGGCTAGTAAACGTCTGTTACCACGTTTAATTTAGCAAACCTGTTCCCCTTGCTTCTGCTACATCACGCAGAGCCAGTGATCGAGTTTGCATGATTTTTTCTATTTAAAATAAGATATAGATTTATTATCGTCCCTTTTCTATGTTTACTAAGAGTATATGAAAATGTATCTTGCCCTTTAAAAACATATTTATCCATAACACAGTCAATGAAACACTTTTTTTCCTCATTAAGCTAGAACTTAAAAAAAAAAAAGTTCACACAGCGATCCATAGTTCTAGCTCCATTTTAAATTTTTCCTGTTTGCAAAGTGGGAAGCCCAGCCCTTAGCATGCAAATCACACCCTTTAGTTATATTCTTTCACATATAAATCTAATATTTGTGTTCTACAGACTTCAGTGCATTTTTATTCTGCCCAAAGTTTCTAAAGACAATGACACAAATGGAAAAAGTTTATGATAGGGGAAAAAAATCTTGGAAAGCACACTGATTTGTGTGCTGAAATTCACATTCCTGTTTTTTCTGCTCTAAAGTGGTCAGTCAGTATGCTAATTCAATTTAATGAATTTAATTATTTCTCTACATCTGTCACATTACATATTGCAATGTTTAGAACAGCAGTTCTCAACCTGTGGGTCGCAACCCCTTTGGGGGTCGAACAACCATTTCACAGGGGTCGCCGCACTTGTTAGCCCGCCATCTTGGTGCCACCGTCACTTGCAGGGATGAAATGCTCCCGGTTCGGCCGTGCCTGCGGGTTGCCGGACAGCTGATAGCGACAGAAGCGGGAGACTTCGCCCACCCGCCCGGACGCCGCCATTTGGGTTCTTTTACCCTCTGCGCATGCGCAGAATGCTTTGCGCATGTGCAAAATGCTTTGCGCACCAAATGGCGTCGTCCGGGCGGGTGGGCAAAGTCTCCCGCTTCCGTGGCTACCGGCTGTCCGGCGACCCGCAGGCACGGCCAAACTGGGAGCATTTCCAAGATGGCGGGCTAGCGCGCGCGGCGACCCCTGTGAAAAGGTCGTTCGACCCACAAAGGGGTCGCAGCGGCGGGGGGGTCGCAGGGGGGGTCGCGGCATTAGAAAGGTTGAGAACCACTGGTTTAGAAGCATGCAGCCAAGGGAATCAGATTGTGCATTTCTGTACTACATAATACTATGTAAAAGGGCTTAAGACTGCTTTAGAACAATTATGAATTGATCTAACTTTCTCAGTGTTATGAATAAGTAACAGCAGCAATCAATGTAATGAAGTCCTTAATAATATTTCTTTGTAAGCAAGTTTAAAAATCTCATTAAGAGATTCTCTCTCTGACATTATCTTATTTAAGAGTTATGTACCAAGCAGGTTTGTATGTCAGAAATTTTGCCTGCTTAAATTAGCTGGTGAAAGTGTATGAGAATTATGTCAAAGCATGGATGCATGAGAAAGCAAAACAGTTAGCTTTATTTTTAGAGCAAAAACCTCAGCACAACGGAAACACTTGTCTGCAAAACCACAGCCTTTAGTTATCGGTTATTTCATCAATAGGGTTATTTTCCCCCACCATTTACAAACTCATTATTAGAATCTTCAAATGTCAAAACATTACCCATTCTTAATTTCCAGGTCACACTTAAAACTCCAGTTAATACTGTACTTAACAATAAACAGGACATTAAGAGTAATAGATTTTTTTTAAAAGAATACAGTACCAGTGTTTGTGAGATCTGAATACTATTGATATGTGGAAGCAGCAAATAAATGTTTGCTAACTCCTGTCTAGAATCTTCTGAAATGGCTTCTGAAGTTCCGGTTCCAAATACCTAGTACAAAACAGCATGTTATATTAAATATTTGCAACAATAAATGTAATAAAGAACTGCAATCTTTTACACGCACTTTTATATAATGCTATTTTAACAATAAATAAGATGTTGCTGTATTAAAACAGCAAAAAGATACCGTTTGCAGTAAACATCTAGGGTATAAATAAAATATCCTTTCAGGAAACTTCAGATTTAACTGACCAAATTTATTTTGGACATCACACCTACCCCCCCCCCCAAACAACAAATTATGTTTCTTACAAAACAGTCCTCAAAACTTTGTAACGTAAATAGTTTTGTATAAAATATATTAATATTTGTATTTGTTTGCATCTTGCTTTCAATTATGCAAATGATGTGACTGCAAACAATGCAAAAATGTCAGTGAAGTAATGATGTAAATTTTACCAATTCAAATTTAACAGAACTTCAGATTTAATTAACACTTTTTTCTCCATGTTTATAATCATTAATCAAGATTTTACTGTTTCATATCGGCATTAAAAGTGTGTGTGCTGCGTGCGTGCGTGTACAAGTATTCAGGACATGCATCACATTATATCTATTACTGGAATAGATAAAATAGATAATGCTCTCTTCAATATATTTGAACCAACTTCCCCATCTAGTTTTGACTTTTTGTAAAACAAGCAAACAGACCAAATTTTAATTTAAAAAGTGAAAGTTGATATACCATTTGCCCAGTGGTGAAATCCATTTTTTTTTTACTACCGGTTCTGTGGGTGTGGCTTGGTGGGTGTGGTGGGGCTTGGTGGGCATGGCAGGGGAAGGATACTGCAAAATCCCCATTCCCTCCCCACTCCTGGGGGAAGGATATTGCAAAATCCCCATTCCCTCCCCACTCCTGGGGGAAGGATATTGCAAAATCTCCATTCCCACCCCACTCTGGGGCCAGCCAGAGATGGTATTTGCCGGTTCTCCGAACTACTCAAAATTTCCGCTACCGGTTCTCCAGAACCTGCTGGATTTCACCCCTGCATTTGCCCTCTTCATGTATCCCTAAAAAGTGTCACAAAGTAGAGAAGCAACAACTTTTCTGAACTCTCACAGTAGCGGCACAGGCCTAGTAATTTAGATAAGGGCTCTTGTAGTGTACTGTACTCAATTTTCTATTTCCCTAAGCTAGTATAATTATTCTAATTCTAATTATTATTATTATTTTCTCTCTCTCTGTGTCTCTCTTTTGTGGGGAGAATAAGAAGAAGAATTAGGTATGTTCACTGCTTATTTATAAAAATAATGAAGGTGGGATAATAATAAATAAATTCATGCCAGATCAAAATTCATGCTAGACCCTTGATTGCCTCAACTCTAAATATTGCTAAATTCATTCCTACTAAACATAAAGCACATTTTCTGAAGAAGAAGAAAAAAACAGGTCGAGGTAGCATGAATATGTTCAAAACCTGATATATTAAGGGGTTTTTTTTAGCACATTGATTACAAATGAACGTATTTCAAACATGCAGGTAGTCTCTGATTAAGAAAGAGTTCCCTATCTCTGTCCTGTACTTAGGACTGCTTATTACTAAAAATTGAGGATGGCATTATCCTTCCTGGAAGCCAATGAAGCAATGAAGCTGTACAAC
Source organism: Thermophis baileyi (assembly GCA_003457575.1). Classification (NCBI taxonomy): domain Eukaryota; kingdom Metazoa; phylum Chordata; class Lepidosauria; order Squamata; family Dipsadidae; genus Thermophis; species Thermophis baileyi. The sequence continues at coordinate 2,611,117 of QLTV01003281.1, read as the reverse complement.
GTTTCGGGAACTGCTAAAAACAGACTGTATATAAAAAAATACTTAGCTTCAGTGGTTCCTGAAAGAATTGCGCAGCTTCAATGCTTTGTTGGCTTAGGAAGAACCGCACCATCTGCCACTGATATTTTTAGTGATGGGCAGCCTGTTTTTATCTAGGGGTTGTCCTTAAGTCAGACGTTCTTACCCTGGGGACTACCTACATTAATAAGGTATCACTTCTTTCCACAATTTTATATCAGAATCATACACATGACCCCACAAATTAAAGATAAACATATATTTGAATACGCTTAGTAAAACAAAATTTCCAAGAATGCATTTTAGTTTGTAAGACGGATTCCTGGGGGGAAAAAGCAATTTGAAAGACAGGTAAGATTTCAACTATTGGTACCGAGATAAATAGGATGTCCTATTTAAAAATAAATGTAGTCCATTTTAAAAAGAGCTTCTTCCCTATGATTAACAACAACAAAAACAACCTCAAAATAAGTTGAAAGGAATGCAATATAAATGGACAGAAAATGTTTCTGCAAGCCAGCATGGCTATTATCCTTTTTAAAATCAGGATGAAAATAAAATTATAGCTTTCTCCTCTGTCACAGAGTTGCTTTGTTTCTTTGAGTGTCTAAAAAGAACACTTATAGAAAAAAATATAAAATAAAGAAATAAAATAAAGGAAATTTTCATACGGTATATAATCATACGACTACAAACAGGGTTCTTGAAAGGAAGAAGCTACAGGTATTCCTTAGCTTATGACCACAACTGGGACTGGGAATGCTTTCTTAAGTCAGTGTGGTCATAAAATGAATGTCATCTGACCACATTAACTTATGACAGCAATTCTGGCACTCGCACTGTTGTTGTTAACAGTGAATCACACATCATTAAGGCAGAACCCACCTCAATCCAAGCCATTCCAGGCTTGGCCCCTCCCAGCCCCAGGGCTCACTAATGGATTGCCTCCAACTACCCCCACTCATCTATCTCCCCCCACAGAGCCATCTCTACCCTTTTGGCTGCCCTGCAGGCTGCTTGGCAGGGTGGTAAGCGGTCCCAAAACCACAAAGCTACAGGGCTGCTTACACTGTCCCAGGAAGCCCCAGATATCCCAGCAACCATTCATTCACCCAGCTGCCTTCTTTCCCAGTTCCCCACACTAACTTCTCACCTTTTACATTCAGCTCCCATGGCCAAAGCAGAAGCACCTCCCTGTCTTTGCAGTCTCCTTTTTGAATCCAGCTTCTCCCGCAAACATTTCACACATCTACAGCGGCTGTCCAGGCTGGCCAGCAAACCTTCATTCCCCCAGCTATCTTCTCTCCAATTTCCATGCACCGACCTTTAACTTTTTGCTGTCTTCTTTTCAGACCCAACTTCTACAGCTTCTGTCTTCAGAAATCTGTTGTCTCCAGAATGACTTGTCCCAAAAATAGTGCAGCTTTCCAAAGGCTGTGGTATCTTTGGAAATCTGTGCTGTCTTTCCAAAGGCACTCTGAAGACAGCTCAAGTTTACAAAGAGAGCACTGTCTTCAGAAAGAAGGAAAAATAGTAAGAAAGTAGGAGACATTTGCCAGAGAAGCTGGGTTCAAAAAGGAGGCAGTTTTTACTCAAGTTTCATGCTAGTATAAAAACTAGGGCTGTAACAAAGGCATTATATTCTTAGATGACATGATGCTTTGGTCTCCACTATAGTGAAAAGAGGGTCTTTGCTTTTCGTAAGACAAGGGTGAACATATTATTATGCTATGTTTCCTGGTAGGAAAGAGAGGAATGAGTGTCTGCTTTGCTCCAGCATAGAACTGCTTAAAAATCAGAGGCATGTACGCAAACTATAGAAACATGCCTTTCTCATGTCAGCTTCTGACACCCCGGTAAGACCAATTCTGCAATTAAACATAAAAATGAAGAATCATGACTGCTTGTAGAACGAGTCCAGCAAAAAGCCTAGATTGTGTCCTCATACCTTGCAAAAATAAATCAAGGCCAAATAGTATAACACAGTTTAAAATTATGTGAGATGAATATCAAAATATTAATATTCCCAACAAGGCTACTTGTCCTTTAAAAAAAATATTTTTTTTAAAATTCATAAAGATTATTCTTTTTAAGGGAGAGTCACCAATATCCATGCAAAATCCTTTCATGATAACAATGACTAGAGGAGCAGATAACTTTAAATGTCAACCTCTTACACAGCATGTAATGTTCTGCAAATTGTATTTGTTTGGACTGCACATCTTTGACAGCTTTCAGTTGTTGGTCCATTACACCATCATTTGAAATCAAGTATGTTCTGTATCTCAAGCTGGTAAATTAATAATTACCTGATATGAAAATATTCCATGAGATGAGGTATTTATAAATAATGAACTTTCAAAACTGCCTTCTTCTACTGGAAGAAAAAGTACTCTGAAATAAATTTTTCCCATTGCTGGAATCACCTACAAGTAAAATAAAAAGCATCTGATGTTCAATACATTAAATTGCCATTAATTTATTATAGACTTATAAATTACAAAGAGACAGCCGTTACTTCTTTCCTCTACTATGATAAAACTAGCCAAGATACACTTATTGGCACATCACTTCATCAAATCTAGAACCAACTCCCAGAAGCATTACACTGTCCTTCTATAACCCATAGGAAAATTATTGTCTTTTAAGTGTCATAAAGAGCCATGGTGGCGCAGTTGTTAGAATGCAGTATTGCAGGCTAACTCTGCCGAATGCCAGCAGTTTGATCCTGATGGGCTCAAGATTGACTCAGTCTTCCATCCTTCTGATATCAGTAAAATGAGGACCCAGATTGTTGGGGATAATATGCTGACTTTGTAAACCACTTAGAGAGGGCTGTAAAGCGGTATATAAGTCTAAGTGCTATTGCTATAATAGTGGTGTTCTATTATCTGGGCTTCAATATGCTATAGCTTGTATTAATCATGCTTTGATAAACTAGTATAGCTAGGTTACCCATAACGCTAAGCTATAAATCATTTTTATGAATAACAGTGGCCAGGTTTACACACATAGCTAAGCAAATGCTTATTTGTCAGATTATGGCTAAGCATTGGGGCACAAATTCAGCCACTAGCTATTCTCACATACAGTTATTAATCACTGACATAATGCCATTTCATAATGGATACATTCACACATTACTCCAGGCTAAAAACTGGTGATATTATGCCTGAATACAACATCCATTTTAAAGGGATTTAAATGGATTTCATGTGGCATTAAATAGCAGTGATTAGTATCATATTACATATCCTCTTCTCATTCCTCATGGCTTGTTCCTACATAACAATTGTAAGTCACACTTGTAAGGTCTGGATGAAATGGAAAGCTACGATCTGTCACAAATCAGTATAGATACTAGAAGGAACTAGAGATTACAATTAACAGAGAATTAACAGAGAAGACTCAATCCCAATTTACAAATACAGAATGAAGCAAAATATTTTAACATTGGACATATTGAAGGATATTTTTGAACAATGGTCTGAGAAGTTGATTTTAAGAGTGACAGCCTCTACAAACAGACTGTGTTTAAAAGATGCTATGGAAGAGGAACAAATACAGGTGAAACTTGAAAAATTAGAATATTGTGCAAAAGTTCATTTATTTCAGTAATGCAACTGAAAAGGTGAAACAAATATATGAGATAGACTCATTACATGCAAAGCAAGATAGTTCAAGCCATGATTTGTCATAATTGCGATGATTATGGCTTACAGCTCATGAAAACCCCAAATCCACAATCTCAGAAAATTAGAATATTACATGCAATCAATAAAACAAGGATGGTACATAGAACAATATCGGACCTCTGAAAAGTATAAGCATGCATATGTACTCAGTACTTGCTTTGGGCCCCTTTTGCAGCAATTACTGCCTCAATGCGGCGTGGCATGGAAGCTATCAGCCTGTGGCACTGCTGAGGTTTTTATGGAAGACCAGGATGCTTCAATAGCGGCCTTCAGCTCTTCTGCATTGTTCGGTCTCATGTCTCTCATCTTTCTCTTGGCAATGCCCCATAGATTCTCTATGGCGTTCAGGTCAGGCGAGTTTGCTGGCCAATCAAGCACAGTAATCTCACGGTCATTGAACCAGGTTTTGGTGCTTTTGGCAGTGTGGGCAGGTGCCAAGTCCTGCTGGAAAATGAAGTCAGCATCCCCATAAAGCTCGTCTGCGGAAGGAAGCATGAAGTGCTCCAAAATCTCCTGGTAGACGGCTGCGTTGACCCTGGACTTAATGAAGCACAGTGGACCAACACCTGCA
>QLTV01003281.1:2575791-2606621 GCA_003457575.1 Thermophis baileyi | reverse complement strand
TAACAGCACTTTGGGAACATCCAACTTCTTTTGCAATTACCTTTTGAGGCTTTCCCTCCTTATGGAGGGTGTCAATGATGGTTTTCTGCACAACTGTCAGGTCAGCAGTCTTTCCCATGATTGTGATTCCTAGACTGAGAGACCGAGAGACCATTTAAAGGCTCAGGAACCCTTTGCAGGTGTTATGGCTTAATTAGCTGATTAGAGTGGGACACTTTGAGCCTAGAATATTGCACCTTTTCACAATATTCTAATTTTCTGAGATTGTGGATTTGGGGTTTTCATGAGCTATAAGCCATAATCATCACAGTTATGACAAATCACGGCTTGAACTATCTTGCTTTGCATGTAATGAGTCTATCTTTCACCTTTTCAGTTGCATTACTGAAATAAATGAACTTTTGCACGATATTCTAATTTTTCGAGTTTCACCTGTATTAGCTGACTTGATTGAGAGTGATTTAAAGGTGGATTTAAAAATGACATGGAAAAAGATGTTACACAAGACCGATTGATGTATTAATAATTAAAAGAGGTGTATAAAGCTGGTTTATTTGATTAAGGTTAAAAGAGATACATTGCTATCTCTAGTAACCCTTAATGGACTTTTGCTGATCAGGACTGAAACAATGCGGCTATAAGGATTTGTTTATAGGTAAGAGATGGGATATGGGAAAAAGAGATCATTTGTTATATTTTAAGAATAGGTGATAAGCTACTGAAATTATTTATATTTTTGATGAAAAGGAAAGTCTGTCTGTCTGTCTGTCTCTCTCTCTCTCTCTCACACACACACACACACACACACAAAGATGACATTTTAACATTAAGGATGTGATTCAAAAACCTCTATGGAAATAAGTTCACATTTCCAAATACTTGGTTTATGTTGACTGATGCCCTTCAACAGCCACTGAACCTGCAACATAACAAACTACCCTTGAAATCAGGTCAACTTCAGAGTAATTTGTGACAAGATGGGCGTAGGGAGGAAGCACTGTAGAAAAAAAAATTTAAGACATTTTAAGTATACCTAAATGTTCACACTGATCATGGTTGCACTCCTTATACTTTGAGAGGAAGTTCCAGATTAGTTTGGCTTCAAAAAAGCATGATAAATTGCAAGATAAATTTTATTTTGCAAAAGGAAAACATGGAGCTTGCAAACCATATTTTAAATATTTCATTAAAGCAGCTGGTTATCAGCTTCTGTTAAGGTTTAGCCCATCGACCTTGATCTCACATCAGCTCTGCAGTTTCATGTGCAAGCTGCTTTATGTTTCAAGGCTTGAATCACATTTCAAACTTGCTATTTGCATTCTGTGTGCATTCACATCATGTACTTTATAACAGGAAAAATATTAAGTTTTACAAAAAAAAGGGGGGGGACTTTGTGGTATGTTCCCGCAAATGAGACAGAACCCAGTAACATGTTGTCAACTCACCTTTATTTTTTAAAGGATGTGATCTAATAATGCAAAATTATAAATATACTTCTTGGTTATCTTGGTATCTTTTAACAGGTTTTAAATTAGAAATATTTCAGTTCTTTCACAGAGGAGTGTGTCTATTTATTAATACAAGCTGAGCCAAAGCCACAACTTTCTGTCTTAAGACTGAGTCAGTATTTTAACCACCAGAGCCTCAAATGGCCTTCAAGAGAAGGGTTTTTAGGGAAGTGATATCCTTGCACATACAGCACCACATAAAAGAAGAGTTAGTACCTCAGCTTTTAATAATGTGGTTGTTGCACACATAGGTATCATAGCTACAACTTGTGTTATTGTATTAGAAACTTTTTGTACTTGCAGTTTGGGGATTGAAATTTTCAGGAGACATAAAATTCAGACTGATTTCAGATGTTTCAGTATGATAAAATAGCACTAATGCATAAAGACTTCATTGTGTAGGTAGTCCTCCATTTACGATTGTTTGACAAAGTTACAACGGCCTCAGAAAAAGTGACTTATGACCTAAACTCGCACTTACAACCGTTGCACTACCCCCACAGTCATGTGATTGCAATTTGGGTACTTGGCAACTGGCTTGTATTTATGATTATGCATTTGCTATTAAATGACTGGTATTCTAAAATTCCAGAAAAGTGACTAAATTATTGTGATATAACAATTATTGTTAGAAGTCACTGGACCAAAGTTTCTCTTATAAATGGACTATACTGAATGCTTTATTCACATTTTAATACAGCCATGCATTAGTAAAATATAAAAGAATAATATTTAAATATTATGTACCCTTGATAAAACATTTTATTTGCAACTCTGCATTTTACAAGCAATGTTTGCTCTCTTTTGCAAGTATTTGCTTCAGACAAAATGATAGAAATGATAGGATGATAAGATGATTCCGAAAAGAGGATTTTTTTTTCTACCAAGCTCTATTTTTTTCTACCAAGGAATGAAAAATATATATCGGCTTCAATGCATTCCCTCTTCCAATTTAATATTGTAAGCCACCCAGAAGTAAGATGGCGGTGAATAAGTTTAATAAATAAAATAAAATTTAATAAATAAAATATGACAACAGCAAGTCAATGTGACCCTCTTTTCCGATATGAATGGATGTAACTTCATTTGTTAATTATAAATTGATCGTGTGCTTACAAACATAAGCACTGCATTTTGGCAAAAACCTGCATGCTACTGCAACATAATTTTCAAAAATACATTAAAATACTCACTCTGCTATGAGCAGGGGACACATGAAAATGCCTAGTCATTGTAAACACTGAATTCACTAGAATGTCTCTATCCTTATTAGGGTTGTAAGCATAGAGCATTTTAGCTTTGGGCAGCCCCAGTAACCTAAGGAAACAAGAAAAGGTGAAATAAGAAGACAGTACTAAAACGATAGATTATTCTTTTTGCTCCAACTCAGTTTCAACACTACAGAATTATATTCCACAAAAAAAACAACACAAAAAAACCCCCACATTATTTTCAACACAATTTGAAAAAAGATAATTTTGCAATAACTGAAGACATAGTATCAATCCCATGGTTTACAATGACACAAAATCTTCTTTCCTAGTATTGTGGCTCTCTCAATATTTGTTGATTTCAATGTATTATCCAAATATTGTTTTCATTTGCTTTTCAAAGCAGAATCAAACCAGAAGAGTATTGCTTGAATATGCTGAATTGGGTTTTAGGATAAGGAAAAACTATGGCTGAAATTAGCAGAGACTCAACATAGTAACAATATATGAGCCTTGTCTTGATCACATCATAACAAACCATGGTTTGATATAACACTATATCTATGATATAAGTAGGTAAATAATCTAGATTATAAAGCAAGTTAATATAGCTGTTTTACATATTCCTCTTAAGAGCTGTAATTATTTTAAAAGTTAGCTAATGTGCTGCTTCTTTCATAATTAAAAAAAAATATTCGGTATCTGTCCATTATTTACTTTTCTTTTCATAATCACCCTGAAAATATTGATGCATCTTATATAATAATTGTAATGAGAAATGAAAATAGACAAAAGGCTCTTTTCTTGAAAATATTATTTTTGTATTATATATTATTTTGCCTTTATTCTGAAAAAGTGCAAAATACTCACTGCATTCCAAAATGGAGAATAGAAGGATGAAAATGAAGAATCTTTCCATCAGGCATTTTTGCAGAAAACCTGAAAAAGAATATAGCAATAACTGTAGAATCTTATTAGATAAGAGAATATATAAACACTCCTTCAATTAAATGTGTAGCATGCCATCTAGTGCTTTGTTTATTTGGTAATTCCATTTCTGTATTGCTAAACTATATAAAATTCTGGATATTGGGATACTAAATTTCAGAATATTCTATCCAAATGTAATAAAACCTTTTCAAGAATTCAGTTACATATGAACTATTCTGTAATGGCGAATTTAAAAGTGTTTGAGAATATGAAGGACACATAAGTAGCTGCCATACCATCATTCAGAAGTCAACTCTGTCGTTATGCAGTTGAGGCTTGCTGGTTTAACCACTGGGGGAGGGGGCGCTAAACAGGTTTATTCCAATCAACCCACAGTCAACATTACTGCATCTGTAGTTTAATATTACAACCTATAGGGCCACAGAGTGAAAAATTCCTAGAAATTGGGAAAACAAATCTGACACTGTTTGTACAAAATGCACTAGCATTTATACACTTTTTCATTGGTAGTCCTAAAATAGAATAGAATAGAATTTTTTATTGGCCAAGTGTGATTGGACACACAAGGAATTTGTCTTGGTGCATATGCTCTCAGTGTACATAAAAGAAAAGATAAGTTCGTCAAGAATCATAAGGTACAACACTTAATGATAGTCCGGGTACAAATAAGCAATCAAATCATAGTAGGAACCAGTCAATATAAATTGTAAGGATACATATTGTGCTTTGCAATAATGAAGGCAGGAAGTAACAATAGCATGGATAACTATCACCAAATCTAAGTATCTCAAGAAAGACTGTATCTGGTACACCAGAAATGTTACCTCCTGCAAACACAGTGACAACCGAGGAGTACTTCTTCATTACGTATTTACTCTTTTAGGACTTATCAAGACCGGTTTCCGATGCAATAATAGTATCTCGATCACTTATCCAAATTTCAGGTTTTTTTTCTACCTCATCTATCAAATGTAGGAAATATTCAGAAGCATCACTTTTTTCCATATGGAATGCAGAGCTACATATCTGATTGTTACTGCATATTTATAGTATATTTCAATACTTCTTTGTTGGCCTCAACAAGGTAATGTAGTATGCAACAATCTGTCCCTAACAAAGACAAAGTAGGAGATGTTGCACAATCTTCCTGCTGCTAAAGTCCCAACGCCTCTGCTCCAATGGAAAAAAAAAATCACTGAACTATACTGACTCTCAGCCTCCCAACTTGGTACAAAGCAAAAAGACATTTGAGGTTCATCAGCAAGATAGTAGAGGTTCAAGAAAGTAAGCAGGGCTCTGCACACCCTGCCTCATCAGTTTCTAGTGTAGCTCACCCATACAGCAGTGTCAGCACCGTATTCTGATATTTACTTCTCTACATCTCTCAGAAACTGACTCTTTTGAAAGTTTATATGTATGACTTGTTAATTAGAAGCAGGAGCATGCATATGTGATCTTACTTTTATCTTCACATGAGAAAACTAGCCCAACTCTCAGAAGCTTCTATTTCAGATAAAGAATAATTTTTAATTGTACATAGCTTATCCAAAAATTTACACTGAAGTCAGGACCCAGTTTTAATCACAATGCCGAAGGCAGCACATGTTACCAAGTTTCTTAGTTTTCTCCCATGTATTCATTTACATAATATCTATTCCCCACAGCTTTCTACACACCTTTGAATCAGTTTTTGTCCATGAATCAGCTTCTAAGAACAGAAGCCTACAGCTATATTAATTTCAATGTATGCAATCAGCAGCACAACTTTATTACAATTTTAATCATATAAACACATAGTACTGGTGCAGACAGTATGTTTCAAAGTCAGATGTAACATAAAAATTCAGCTTAAGATAACTACTCTTATATTTGTAATCTGTTTTGTTGTCATTGCCATATATCCTTGCCCATATTAACGGAATTGGTCTACAACCTTAATTCTTCTGATGTTGTATTTCATAATACTTAGATTGACAGATCCAATTGTTACAAATATGTCTGCTTTTGCAGTGACCTGTACGGCTAGATAAGAATATGAGCAGTGAAAAGCCTAAACTGAATGTTTTCCTTGCAAAACAGGCAACCATTTCATTTGCTGTCTTCAACATTGCTTGTAATCACCCCAAGGCCTGCTATGCTGCCTCACTATGGCAGGGTGAGGGGTGTTGCTGAGTGGAGTGTATAAAAAGCACTGGGAGTGTACATATTTCTAACAGGATTATCCAAGGCATGAAGCTCATCCAGCTGCCCAGCTATAGAAAACTATAGAGATGACTTTGAAGTAACAACATGACACAGCAAAACATGAATCATCTCTGGGAAGGAAAGAAAGTGATACTCAGAAATCTGAAGAAATAATGCCTTGATTCTGGATCAAGGAAGAGAAAATGCTGCAAGCTTTCAAGATTCTGTTACTATAACAACAGAGTTCCAATATTTCTTCTCCATTTCCTGATCTGGCCTACTTGGAAGGCTGACGTCAGCTAAAAGAAGCAGATATCTATATTATGTTGCAGTGTTATATGATGGTGTGGGAGATATAATGATAAAGACCATTTTACTGACAATGGCAAAGGCATAATTTTATATTTGTCAGGAAAAACACAATGGTAAAACTACATGGATAGGCAAGATAAAGCTATTGACAACATAATGTTGGACAACGAGCCTTTCAGGTCAGATGGCACTAGGTATGCTACTAAGAAAGAGGTGATAACTTTTTAGAATTGTTTATGGTGTGACTTTCCAGATAGCAAGTTAAAGAGAATAAAATCTGAAGTTGTAAAAATAGAAGTACTGTAGGAACATGGAATGTGAGCCGCATAAAGACAGGAAAGGTCAACACAGCGAAATGAATTTACTACACTCTGACATCTTTGGCATCAGAGAATTGAAATGGCCCAGAATGGGACACTTTAAGTTAGAAGATCATACTGCTTACCACTCAAAAGATAATAAGCAAAGAAGTACCATATTTTTCAGACTATAAGACGCACCAGTGTATAAGACGCACCAAGATTTCGAAGAGGTAAGTAAGAAAATAAAGTGTTTGTCCTCCCCGGCCCCCAGGAGCACTCTGCAGGCCTCCCAAACCCTCTGCGTGCCCCATTTTTTGCAAAAACGGGTGGAAAACAGGCCTGTTTTTGCGAAAAATGGGGCGTGCAGAAAGTTTGGGAGGCCTGCAGAGTGCTTCTGGGGGCTGGGGGAAGGCAAAAATGTGGCCGTTATTGCAAAAAAATGGGCCGTTTTTCACCCATTTTTCGCAAAAACAAGGGTGTTTTTGCCTTCCCCCAGCCCCCAGGGGCACTCTGCAGGCCTCCCAAACCCTCTGCGCACCTCATTTTTGCAAAAAATGGGCCCATTTTCCGCAAAAATGGGATGCGGGGCGGGGCTTCGGGAGGCCGAAAATGGCTGTATTCAGTGTATATGACGCACCAACATTTTCACCCTCTTTGGGGGGGGGGAAGGTGCGTCTTATACTTCGAAAAATACGGTAATTGCACTGTTTTCAAAGTTATAAAAATTAAAGCAAAGACAATATTTGGGTACACTGTAATAAATGACAGAATAAAATCAGTTAGGTTTTGTAGACAACCAGTTGATGTGACAGGTTGGGCATGTTTATGCTCTAACCACTGTTATAGAGTAGAATAGAATAGAATAGAATAGAATAGAATAGAATAGAATAGAATAGAATAGAATAGAATAGAATAGAATAGAATAGAATAGAATAGAATTCTTTATTGGCCAAGTGTGATTGGACACACAAGGAATTTGTCTTAGGTGTATATGCTCTCAGTGTACATAAGGAGAATAAAATACATTCATCAAGAATAAAAAGATACAACACTTAGTGATAGTCAAGGTTACTAATAAGCTATCAAATCGTACTAGGAAACAAATAAAAACAATATAAATTGAAAGATACAAGCAACATGGTTATAGTAATAAGTGGGAAGAGATAGATACTAGTAAGGAAGAGAAGAATAATAGTAATACAGTCTTAGTAAATTATTTGACAGTGTTGTGGGAATTAGTTCTTAAGCAGAGTGATGGCATTCGGGGGAAAAACTGTCCTTATGTCTAGTTGTTCTGGCGTCGTTTTGAGGGTAGAAGTTGAAACAATTTGTGTCCAGGATGTGAGGGGTCTGTAGATATTTTTTGTAGATAGAAGAAGAGGCTGACAAGGTTTATGGTCAACTTCAATCTGAAATTGACAGAACATGCAAGTAAGATGTGCTGCTTGTGCTTGGGGACTTGAATGCCTATTATGAAAACAACTTATCAGGTTTTGCCAAAACAGTCTTCGAACAACAAAAATGACACTTACACACATAAGATATCATCACATAAAACACGAAGAAATTAGATAGACTATATTACTACTAAAAGGAGATAGAAGAATTTAGTTACAACAACAGAGATGTGGCCAGAGGCTGACTGGAATAAGACCATGAACTGCTCATATGAAAGTTCTAAGTTAAGGTAAAGTAGAACAAAGCCAACCATTTTCCACAGTGTGATCTTGGACTTGTATGAGTTTTATACTTTAGCTTTTTTAATGTTGTAAACTGCCCAGAGTCACCGTGTCCATTATAAATGATAAATAAATAAATTTTCAAGAAACACATCAGGAATTAGAGAGCCAGTGTGGTGTGGTCCTTAAGGCATTACGTTAGAAACTAAAGGAGACCATGAGCTCTAGTCCCACCTTAGGAAGAGAGCCAGTTGGGTGACATGGGCAAGTCACTCTTAGTCCTAGGAAAGAGAAATGGCAAACCACTTACAAAAAGCCTTGCCATGAAAACTGCAGGACTAGTCTAAGCTACTGCCACAAGTCAAAACATGACTCAAAGGCACAAAAAACTGAAATGAAATAAGACAGCCAAACAGGCTCCAACAGAGGCAACTGCAGACCCAGTGATACCCACAGCTGTAACTTTGCCTAACTCTATCTTAACACGATATCCAAACCAAAGTGGGTTATTTTCATTTAGAGGAATGAAGTTGAAATGAAATTATAAAATTAATATTCAGCCACAACTGGAGCTGTCCCTAAGTCATCAGCTGTCCAGGTCATAAGAACAGCCAGTCGAGCCAACACTAGCGTGAGATTATTAGTATCCCAGATTTATGGACAAAGTAAATTTATTATATAAACAAGACAAATCTAAACATGAAATCCATTAAAATATACTAACAATATACTTTACACACACACATATAAACAAGTTAACTGCGGATAGAATTTTAACAGGCTTTTAAAAATAAAATTTCAAGAATACCTTTTATTAGCATGTGCATGTTGTAAGGGGTTATTAGCATGAAGCCAGCTCTTTGCTCCATTCTCTGACTTGATATTTTACATACTGAACTTCGTATCTATATGGGGAGCACTTAGGTCAAAAGTCCATGCAATCTGCATTGACATCTTTTATCCCAAAGGAGATTGTATATGCAAATCCAGCTTAACCTTTGTTTGGTAACACAAAGGCTTATGTTTTAATACACAGATGTAGCCCCATGGAATGACCAGGGATAATCTAGATCCAAATAGCCATAAATACTCTCCAAATAAAAGGGTTACTTTTAAAGAAGAAGAAAAAAGTTTGGCTCTATTCTATGCACACTGAGGATATATCTGTTATAAAGAAGGGAAATGCAATTAAAGAAGGGAAGAAGGAAATAGGAAGTAAAATATCATTACACCCGGCCACATTTTTATACGTTATATATACATTATACATTATATATAATATATATTATATACAATCCAATTCCTAGTCTTAAATAAACAATGTAAACTAGATTTTGCAATTATATAAAGGATCTGTCAATGTAGGTAACCTGAATAGTTCAAGTCTAATCACAGAGCTGAATGAATATATTGAATATTTTCAAAATAATATTATGTTGCAACTATGGTCTGCTACATAAAATTGGTTTAAGTAAACTGCAGGTTGAAAAGCAATATGGTACTCTTTCAAAATATGTTTATTTTAAAATAGGAGCAAAAGTTTCATAAATAGAAAATGTGTTCTAGAGTATAATTGCCATTTGGAGAAATCCATGAAAGTATGCACTCTCTAACTTTATGAAAAACATGTACAAACGTACGGTCCCACTAGAATTGAATACAGCTAATGGGCTATCATCACGTAACTAGCCAAACTTCAAATTTTACCTTTCATTCAGAAAAAATAAAACTATAAACTCATTAACCAGTATTTTTCACTATTCTTCTAGGTAAAAGCAGCACAAAACTCTTTTTGTATATCATAATAAGCTTGGTTTAACCAACCATGATTGATATGGCCTTACTTGTAAGCAGAATAAGCATGTATAAAGAACTGAGTAACTATTAGCGTTCTTCTGATATTTGTTATGTTATGTCATACATTTGGCTGATGGGCATATATGTATATACATACATAAGAAAGAGTTTAACAATCCTCTAATCCAGGGATGTCAAACTCGATTTTATTGAGGGCCGCATCAGGGTTGTGTTTGACCTCTGGGGCCGGGATGAGCGTGGCCAGAGTGGCTGTGGCCAGCTTGACGTCACTCATGTCGGGGGCATCTGTGGTGGCCCGAGTGCTCTGCCAGTGAAAACGGGCTCCCGAACTCCATTTTCGGCCGCGACAGCCTTCTACCACCCTCTGCCAGTGAAAAGGGAGCTCAAGGGGACTGCGTGCAGTCCATGAATTTTCGCTGGCAGAGGTACCACAGGCCGGTCTTTTGCTGTTTCCAGGGCAGCCTCGTGGGCCAGATCTAAGCACCCCGTGGGCCGGATCCAGCCCACGGGCCTGGAGTTTGACACCCCTGCTCTAATCCATCTAATATAAAACCAGTACTTCTATGCAAATCTATTGTTTTATAAGTTTAAAGTCAACTACATCTTAAATAGAATTTAGATAGATCAAAACTCAAATTAATTTTGAAAGAAATGAATTACAAAGAGTAATCCTTCTGATCAGAAACTCTTAAGACTACAGGAAAAAGGGTGAGGGAAAACTCTATAAATGGAAACACTGCAACAGAAATCAAACTGGCACCGAAGAACAGTAGTTAATGGCAACAAAACATGTATGTCATGGGTCAAAGAGTTGGTCAAACAGAAGTCTTTCAAATCCATTCTATTGCTACTTGACTTGAACAGAATTTTGAAAATAGCAAACAGTACAGTATTGTAAAGCATTTCAACACAGTGTTATTCAAGATGGCACATACTTTAAAAGTGACACTTGATGTTAATCTTTTCTTGTCTTAGTAGACTAAGCAAGATCTAAAATCCAAAATGAAGTTCTAACCAAACTGAACATTTAGTGGACTGCAATTTTGCAGTCCACAAATGCAACAGATGGGTAACACTGAAGATTTTATTTAACTGATTTCTTATTTTTGTTTAATGTATTTAAATGTTATTCTGCCTATCAATTCCTATAGGTTCATTTTTATGAACAATCTTTATTACTTCTAAAATTAGAATATGAAATATAACTTTTAATCACAAAACTACATGCTATATAACAGGGGTGGGTTCTGGATCCTTTTGCTGCCGGTTCACTCAGGGTTGCGCAACCAAAAAATAGCTTCTGCGCATGCGCAGAAGCAAAAATTAGCTTCTGCGCATGTGCAGAAGCAAAATCCAAGATGGCGGCATCCACGGAGATACCGACAGAACCAGCTCCGTGACATCATCGCCGAATTACTAACGGTTCTAAAGAACTGGATAGAACCGGTAAGAACCTACCTCTGCTATATAAACTTAAGTTTTTGTTTTATCAAAACTTCAAATCATACATCTTCCACAAGTGCACAGAGATCTAATGTTAATTTGCTATTTGAACCAAACATCTCATATACTATGGTTCATGTTAAATATTGCTTAAGAAAATATGTATTTCAAATCATGGCAAAGTATAATTAAAATTACTTCCTTAAATAAGGAAATAAAACTTCTGTTACTTCTTGTCTTGCCCTCATGTGGAGAATAGGTTGTCCCCCTCTTCTTTGTAATAGTCTGTCAAATATTGGAAGACTGCTATCATGTCACCCCTAGTCTTTATCTTCATTAAATTAGACATACCCAGTTCCTGTAACCATTTATCATATGTTTCAGCCTCCTGCTTTACTGTTCTTCTCTGCTCCTTCCAGAGTCAATGCTGACAGAAATTTAGATATGGACTATCTGTCCTTCAGTTGACTCTGAAATTCCTCAAGGTGTAGAAGGCTTGCCTGCCAGGAGGGCTTCCACAAAGACCCAGTAAAGTTAGTGGGAGATTGGAAGATTTTTTAAAAATTTGTAATTTGATACAAATTTATCAAATTCACATTTCCAAAATGTATACAGCAACCAGAAAACAATTGCTCTTTGTCCATATTTAAAAATTCTACATCCAACAAATGCATCTACAGTAGGAGAAAATACAGCTAATGAATTTGTTATACTAGCAGAAATATGCATGATCCTATATATCTGTGATGGCGAACCTATGGCACACGTGCCGGAAGTGGCAGGCAGAGCCATCTCTCTGGGCACATGGAGCCGTTGCCCGTTGCTCTTCCAGGTTCCGGCGTCCTGGCCAGCTGGTCTTCACACGCGCGGGAGTGCCAGAAACCGAAAGAGCAGCCACGCAGTGCGTATGCACGTGCCGGGAAGATGATCTTCTTGTTTCCGGCGCACGCATGCACGCTGGCCACCTGGTCTTCTGGTTTCTGGCATGCATGCGTGCACGAAGACCAGGTGGCCGGCGCGCCGGAACCCAGAAGAGCAAGGAGAGCAGAGCTGCCAGCCAGGATGGGCGGGCTGGGGCTTCCCTCCCTCCCCGCCCGAGCTTCTTGTGCGGCCCCAGCCCTCCAGCCCATGGCACTGATGCGCATCCGTGGTCCGGAGGGCCTGGCCAGCTCGGGCGCATGCGGCAGCGGGGCAGAGTTTGCTGGCTGGGCGGCCGGCCGTCCTGCCTGTTGCTCCTGCCACTGCGAGGGGGCGGCGGTGGTTCTTGCTCTGCCGCTCCTGGCCGCGATGCTGGAGCAGCCAGGAGGAGCCACTGTCGGGGAGGCGACCTGCCCCAGGAGGGCCAGAGGAGAGCGCAGCATGGAGACGCCGCCGAGAGGTAAGAGGCGCGCCTGCCGGGAAGCAACTGGGGAGGGGGGGCTGCACTGGCTTGTTCTTGATGGCAGGCTGGGGGGTGCTTCATCCCGGCCAGAGTTGGGGCGAAGCTCTCCCGCCTGCTGGCCCCCCAAGCTGAGCCCTGGGAACACCGACGCCCCTTACCTCCGAGGCCAGGAAGGGGCTCTGGCTTTCCAGCAGAGGGAGGCAGCATTCCTCTCCCTGTCCGGGTCTGCAGAACCAGGTCGTCAGTGGGGATGTCCCGCCACCCCAACGGGGACCAGGGGGGTGGGCAGGGGGGCGGGAGGTCCCCCAAAAGGCCAGGTGGAGCCAGCGCATGCGCGCCGGCCAGCTGGTCTTCACGCGCGCATGCACTCCAGAAACCGGAAGAGTAAGATCATCAGTGCCGAAAAGGTTTGCCAACACTGCTATATATGGTTTGGTGCTTTTAAAAAAAAATTAATATAAAGACCAACTTGTGCAGTTTTGGGATATAAAAAAATAGATATTGGGAACTGAGAGAAAATAAAATTGACAAATTTGTCCATTTCTAAAGATGGACTTGTTATTTCAGGGTTTATTTAACAGAAGGATGGGAAAATACATGGGGAAGGGTCTTTTACATCAAATGATTCATTTAGCAAATAAGGTTATGTCAGCATTTTTTAAATTCTGCCCTCTCCAAATTGTTTTTGCATTATCAATGAAGACAATTGGAAAAAATAGATAGAGCTGAGGGATAAAGAAAGGCAAAGTTTGAGATCAAATATGAAGGAAGCAAGCATTATAGGTAAAATAAAAGGATGTTTGGAAATTGTCTTGTCAGCAGATATAGTAATCAAACTTTTCATTTGTTCTTCTAAATATCTACCTATATTGGAATGAAGTCAACAGCAACTGGGAAGTATTTTGAAGGAATATCTTAAAACTGAGAAACATCTTCATAAAGTAAGGGGTATAATGCAGAGACTGCATGGGGCAACGGATCTAGAGACGGAGAAAACTAAAAATAATATTGAACATCAGAACACCAAATATGGTGCAGCCTTCCACCAGCTAACCAAATGACAGCACAATATTCCCAAAAGAGCTCTGGAAGTCTAATTTTGCTCTTAAAATATCCCCTTAAAATACCGAGTGTTCTGGCAGAGCAAGACACATTTCCCCCCTCTTTTTTTTTGTCCCAAGTTATTTGGCTAGTGAATTTGTAAAAGCCTGCTTACATTTATGATAGATCTCTGCTACACACACTCAACTGTTGCAGTCTGTTCCAACTCCTTTTCCATGAATCATCTGCTGAATCCCTGAGAAGGGTTGTATACCAATAGTTTTCTGTTACTATAAAATCATGATGGATACGGGTAGTCCTAGACTTATGACCACAGTTGTTAAGTTAGTAACACGGTTGTTTAATGAATCTGACCCGGTGCGAGGCTCTCGGCTACTTCCTGGTTCGCTCGGCTTCCCTCTCTCTCCGCACGCTGATTTCTTAGCTAGCTGGCAGATTAGAGCAAGCTCAGATGATCGATGCCAGCACTTTACTGCTCCGTTCTAGCCTCTCGCTTAGGGTCAGGCAGATCTGGGCAAGCCCATGTGATCGATGCCCGGTCGGAGCCCTCCGCGATCCCGCGGAACTGCAGGAGCCGGGGCTCTACTGCCGAGTACTCTTAATAGGGTTCTTGCTATTCCAAATCCCGCACTTCCCCCAACAAAGGACAGATATTCAGTAAACTTACGTTTGCTAATCCTACTGGGAGAAGCCAACACTCAGGAAAGGATAGCCACAATCGTCCTAATCTAAGGACCGAGTTGAAAACTGGGGTCCCAGGAGGGCGGATCCAGCTATTTAAACAAGGAACAGACTCGGTCCTAACATCTGACTGGACAAGGACATCCCAACCTGAATGATGGCTCCACCCAGGATGGAGAAGGGGATCACGTGACCCTGGGAAACTGCAACCATCATAAATATGAACCAGTTGCCAAGCATCCGAATTTTGATTACGTGACCATGGGGAGGCTGCAACTGTGAAAAATGGTCCTGAGTCACTTTTTTCAGTGCTGTTGTAACTTCGAATGGTCACTAAATGAACAGTTGTAAGTCAAGGACTATCTGTACTTATTTTTCATGCAGAGGAAGGCAAAAGAATGCACACTCTCCCCCTAAAACAATACAGGGTAGCGAAACAGGACAGGACAATCTTTTTTTTAACCTCGCACCTATCAGATATTCTGCACTTCAATAGCCAATATTTCAAGCTACCAAATCCAAAGATTGGAGATGATTGGAAAAATAGTGCAACAGATCAAATTAATTGAATATTTGTAATTATGCACTATAGCAAACACTGGAAAACAAGCATGCATCTTCCTTTAAGATTTTAAGAGTTTTTAAAGTGTGAAAATAGTACTATCTGAACATTTTTAACAGCACTTTTTAAGAATCCTTCAGTTAAGGATACTTTTACTCAAATTTTGTCTCCACTTTTAAATTACTGAAACAATATAAACAGATTAATTCGTAAAACAGGGCTTTGTGGACAGCAGTTCTGATGTTTAAATGTTTGCATCACAAATTAGGGCAGGTAGATGCACCTAGTCAACTATGGGTTATCTCCATAAACTAAGCAGAGCCAGGCCTGGTTAATACTTGGATGGAAGCTGCCAGAAAAACCTGGGATTCTAGACTAATTTTTTAATGCAGAAATTTCCATTTTATTTCTCCATGGGCTTAATGTCCATAATTAGCTAAATAAAGCTTCGTGCCTTAACCACTAGACCAAACTAATTTTCAAATGCTTTTTTGGAGTATTTGTGTTTGTACAGATTTTGAGTCTTTTTTACTTCTTTATCATGCTTCCTTTTGTATTCAGTATTTTGTTAATCTATGGTTAAAAAAATATTACCAGATATCCATGTAATATTCATTGTTGCAAAGAAAGGGTTAAAACTATGAAAATTTTAAAAAATCAATTTGGAAATAAACTATTTGCCAAAGTGCAATTTTTAACATAGTAGAACACGAACATTATTTAATATAGGAATGAACAGCAATGATATTTTTTTGTATAATCTTAATTCAATGTAAATTTTAATTTAATATTTTTCCTGAACCATTCACTATGATTTGGACAGTGCATCCTACATGCGCGGCAGCCAAGCAGTTAAGATGTTGGGCTTGTTGACCTGAAAGATGGCAGTGCAAGATCTAAGTACCGTGTGATGGAGTGAGCTCCCACTACTTGCCCCAGCTCCTGCCAACCTAGCAGTTCGAAAGCATGTAAATGCAAGTAGATAAATAGGTACCAACTGGTGGGAAGGTAACAGTGTTCCATGCATCTTCAGCGCACAGTCATGTTGGATACATGACCCCAGAAGCGTCTTTGGACAATACTGGCTTTTGTGAATTGGAGATCAGCACTGCCCCCTAGAGTTAAACAGAACTGGCAGGGGAAACCTTTACTTATTTTTTTTAACCCTACACGGCCCCAAGAACAACTTACTAGGGAATACTTGTTTATCACTACTATCAAAATGAGACCAGTGTCACCCCAACTCTGAAAGAATCAGATGTTAGTATTTGCCTCACCAAGACTTCTCAATTTTTTCTTTTTATGATTCACTACCCATCCAGTTTCAATGGATTCTTACTTTTACAGAAGTGCCCTACATTTGAATCTTCAAATTGAACTCAAATCATAGTTCACAAGGCTCCAAAAGATGGAATTGGAAAAAATACAATTGGAGAAAAGAGTAAAGGAAACTTAAAGAGAGTCAGAGCAGCTCAAAAGAAGAATGATAGGCTGACAAACTAAGTGAAACAAAGAACACATCAATATTATGCACAGGGAGAATAGATGTGTAGTCCTGTTTTTTTCAAAGCCAAATTTCATTTCAAAGTGAAAACAAAACCAAAATCATCTTAATACAGAACTACAAACAGTCCATTCAAATGAACCAATTACCAGAAACAATTTGTATTTTACCTTTAGCTCTTACTTCCATTGGTATCCCTAAAGATTGCTATTTTTTAAATATACTTAATTAGCTTACATGATTTCTATCCCAATCATTAGGTTCTAGGAAACTCATATACTTAAAGCACCCGAATACCATTTTAAAAAATGAAAAGCCATGAACCCGAGTAGAATTGCATGGCAACAACATTTCTAAAGTGTTCTGAAAACCCAGAAATAGAAAAACTATGTTCATTTTCTTCTAAATGTTCAAAGGGAGGAGAGGCTATCTTTATATCAGGGAGTACGGAATTCCATAAGCCTGGACAGTCACAGAGAAGGCAAGCTCCTGGCCTGTGCCCTTCTCCACTTCTGACTGCTTTCATGACAAAAACATGAAACTGCTTTCATGGCATAGGATGGGCCACCATGTTTAACATATGAGATAAGATTCTCATGCAGTGGTTTCCTTTTACCCTACATAACATTTTTCATTGAAGCCAAAAAGTTCTATTTTGGCCTCATCCATTAGAACATTCTTTTAATAGCATTCTGACTTATCCACATGATCTTTTGCAAACTGAAAATTGTCAGCAGTACTTTTTTGGGATAGTGTCTTTTTCCTTGCAATTCTGCCTTGCACACCATTGTTGTTCAGTGTTCCTCATGAACACTGACATTGGCCAATGTGAGAAAGCTCCTTAGTTCCTTAGACCTTAACCCGGGGTTCTTTGAGATTTCCCAGGATATTACTTGCCTTGCTCTTGGTCCAATCTTAGTTTCATAAACTTTTAATAGTTCATGAACTTTTCAGTCTACAATATAATTACTTATTAACTTCAAATTGAACTGGAGACTCCAATAAGGAGAAATTTCCTGACAGAACAATTAATCAGTGGAATGACTTGTCTCCAGAAGTTGTGGGTGCTCCAACAGGATGTTTTTAAGAGGAGAGATATTTTTAAGAAGAGGGTTTCCTGCCTAAGCAGGGGGTTAGACTAGAAGACCTCCAAGGTCACTTCCAACTCTGTTATTCTGTTATATCTAGCTGCCTTAAGTTTTTATTTGGGGGACATTTTCTGAGTATTAATTTAAAGCAAAGACATACTCTAAACCTGCTTATATTTTATATGACATTGTAGACATACTCTGATAATTATTCTTAATTTGACATGTATAAAGCAACCTTTTAAAACTTTTTGAAAATGGTCTAAAAATGATTGCCACAGTAGATAAGACCACAACAAAACATTTATACAAAATGTATTCAGTGACATTGCGCTCTAATATCTCCTCACAAGAATATTTAGTATTTCCTCAGTTCACATTTTTTTCTTGGCTTGTTTCCCAAAGGTGCTTAATTGGATCCATGAATATAAATACTGTGCTTTAATTTGTAGCTTGCCCACATTCCAAGATAAATATTCATGAAATATTGGTTGCCACCCCCCTGGTCTACATCAAGAAGTGGAAGTTTGTTAATGCCAGAATGCTCTGCTGTTCCCCCCAACCAACCAAACTCCTCTCTCTGTACCATGCCTTTACAGTGAGCAGAGCAATGGGGAAATGAAGTACAATGAAACATGGAGGAAAGATAAATTTGTGCTATTCTTCAAGGTAATCAACTTGTATCCAATCATTTAGTGACCAAAGTTATAAAGGCACTGAAAAAAGGGACTTATGATCAGTACTTGAGCTTACGATTGTTACTGCATTCCCATGATCACACAATCAAAATTTGACACTTGGCAATTGGCAAGGGTTTACAATGGTTGAAACATTCTGTGGTCATGTGATCAGCATTTTCAACCTTCCAAGATGACTTCTGACAGGCAAAGCCAATGGGTGAAGCTGGATTTGCTTACCAACCATGTGATTCACTTAACAACTGTAGTGATTTATTTAACAAAATAGCAAAAAAAGGTTGTAAAATGGTTGTGACTCACTTAACAACTGTCTTGCTTAGCAACAGAAATTTGGATGCCAATTGTGGTTGTAGTCAACTCATGCAATTTGGAATTATTTTTAACAAATAATTTTTGTGAAAGGACTTCCTAAATCGTTCATGCAGTTACACAAGAATTAAAGCATTTTAAGTTGAATTCCACTGTTCAGCATCTTCACATAATGCCATTCCAATAATTTATCCCCTTTCCTTCAGCCCTTTCTTGTAGTTCATCAAAAAATATTTGAAATGCAGTCATTATTGGAGCATGCATTTTTCCAGACTCTTCCTAGAATTTGTAACTTTTTGACATTTCAATGTGCTTTGAAATTGAGTAACAGCAACTACAGCTAATCCCCAGGTTACGAGTGTTCATTTAGCGCCTGTTCGAAGTTATGAGATAAGCGCCCCCTAGTATTTACAAGCAAGTCCTAAAATTATGAATGTTGCAGCACCACGGCAGTTGTTCGCCCTTACAACTGCAGAGGCCTGCAACATTCCCCCTATTCCCCCGCTCCCACTCCCCACAACTTCTTCCCCCTCGCATCCTGCCGCGCTGGAATCACTTACCTTACAAGATCTGTCTCCTCTCTGCCATGGTTTCTTTGCTTTTGAGGGAGAGGAGAGTTGATTGAAGCTCCTGGGTGCCGTAATATCACGTGAGTTCAGGCACCAATCCTATTTTGCAGAGACTGGGTGCCTGAACTCTCATGAGATCACGGACCCCAGAAACTTTCATTCTCTGCGCGAAAAGTGTTTGCGGTGCCTGTCTCCTGTTCCTCCCCAACTCTTTTCCACCACCACCGGGACACTTTTTGCCAAGTTGGAGACCTGACTGAGACTGAAAGCTTCACAGAGGGATTCACTCCCTTTTGAAATACCCCATAGATGCCTATGAAGCCTTTGAAAATGGAGCAAATCCCTCCATTTTGAAATGCTCCATAAGCACCTATGAGGCCTTTGAAAATGGAGGGATTTGCTCCCTTTTGAAATGCCCATAGATGCCTATGAGGCCTTTCAAAAGGGAGCAAATCCCTCCATTTTCAAAGGCCTCATAGGCGCCTTTGGGGTGTTTCAAAAGGGAGTGAATCTCTCTGTTTTCAAAGGCCCCATCTGCACACAGATGAAGCGTCTGGGTGAAAAGTGTCCCAGTGGTGGTGGAAAGGAGTTGGCGGAGTGGGGGAGGAGTAGGAGACAGGCACAGCAAACACTTTTCACCCCCAGGAGCTTCCACTGACTCTTCTCTCCCTCAAAGTGAAAGAAACTGCGGCAGAGAGGAGACAGATCTTTGCAAGGTTGAGTCTGGCGCAGCAGGGAGTGGGAAGCATGAGGTATCTTAGTGGGTTGAGGAGGCCTTGGGGGCATGTTCCATCACTATCCCCCCCATGGCCTTCCCCACCCTGAGATACCTCATGTGCATTTAATTAAATTAGCGAATGCGTGGGCGAAAGCAGGGAGTGAGCTCATTCAAGGTACGAGATTCACTCCCACGAATCCTCAAGGTATGAATAGAATGGGCAGGCTCCATTACATTTGTAACTCAAGGACTACCTGTCATCCATTTTCATTCTTTCTGCCTTCTTCCAGGAATTCACAGGATGCAGCAAGAGCCCTTCCACATTAGATTTATTTAGCTATTTATTTAACCTATACAAATTCAGAAGGAAAAATTGGAAATGTAAGGACCTTACAGACAAATGGTAGTGCTGAAATTCAATGATAAAGTCAAAATTTCTGGTAACATTAGGAGCCACACATTATTGGGGAGAGCATATGAGGCATGTGGGCCTCCCACCCATTGTGTAAGTGCTCAGAAAGGTTTTTTTTAAATGCCAGGAATGCAAACGAATGAAGGCATCTATACCAAATTTCATAAGAATGTTTTAAATATCACAGCTCCATTGCCTGTTTTTAATCAATACAAACTTAAAGAATGCCAAACTTTTTTTTTTGCAGGTTCTTCCTCTCAGCGAAGTTTTTATTTTCCTTTTACTAAAATTTATCCCTCAAGAGAAAAGCTGCTAAGTATGCAATATACTGTGTGGTAATATGAGCCTGAAAAAAGCACAAATCCCATCAACAGTGTTTGGTTGAAAGTGATTTGAGTGGCTGTTGATCAGGGCTGTGAGTGTGTGAGTGAGTGACCATAAGTGTTACTGATCAACAGCCACTCAAATCACTTTCAACCAAACACTGACATTCATTCACTCCAAAAGAATACAGAAGAGACCCAGTGAATCTAAAGTTACAGCAAGTTTACTGATAACAATGTAAATTTGTTCTCCCCCTCCTCCCCCCTCTCTCTCACACACACCCCTGGATCCACACCTACCCACATCCTTCTCAACTAAGCTGCCATCGTCAATCTGCCAGAGGGATGGAAGCTGCCAAATCTGGATCCAAAGACAACGCAAAGAGCATGCAGGCTTCAGAACCCTTTTCATCCCCCAGAGTGCTTGCTTTGTTAATTTACAGTAATGGAAGCTACTCTTGCCTTGTTCATTTAAAAATCTGGTAGCTTTTGATGGAAAAGGTTTCCCAGGTGTTCAGGAACTTTAGGGTCCAACTTCTTTTTTCTGGTTCAGGTGACATTTTTCCTTATCAACTTGGTTCCTTCTTATCTATTTCCTCTAAGGAAATGGGGGAATTCTGGGAGTTGGAGTCCATATATCTTCAAGCCTCCAAGGTTGAGAAACACTGTTTTATCCACTCTTCTTATACACCTGGTCATCTTTAGTATGGCAGCTTTAGTCCAGTCTCACAAATGTCTTTATACATACTGCCTGATTCACATCTATTAAAAGCACATCGTTTGCACAAGAATTGTTTGCAGAACAGCATCTTCCGTAAAACTAGAGCACATACTAACAGCATTTGAAACATCTCCCCATTTCCTGAAATGTGCAATATTATTGCAACAATTATTGTAAGCTTCAAAGTTGTGACTTCATTGCACAGAAGTCCACAATAATGAAAGATATGGATGCAAGCAATGGCAATGCTCCTAAAAATTATGAATTCCTGTATCTCTCTATAGTCAATCAATGATCTCACATCTGAACTAAAAAAAGCATATTGAATTTTACTCAAAGTTGACTAAGTAGAGAAAACTTACCCTAAAACATTCCTGGCATATTAATATATACTTCTTAGCAACTATGATCCAACACAATGAGTGTTATATGGGGAAAGATCCCTAGGCACTGTGTCTATTTCTGGATTATATTAAGTCATACATTTTTTTAATTTTAAATTTTTCATTTCACAAATTTGTAATTGAACAAGTAGGCATAATAAAACAGAAATACATGAAACAGCATTTCTAGGAAACATTATGAAACTAATAAAAGATAAGGAAAAGTTATAGGAAATGTATTTGTATTACAAAATATACCAAAAAATGTATTCTACACATTTTCAATTCTTCAATTTTATGAAAACAGTTTTAAAAAATTAAAGAGGAATTACATTTTAGTGAAATGTACATAAATAAGTTACAAAGACATTGTGTTTATTTTACATAAGGGGGTGGAGGAGGCAAGATATATATGACTTTGAGAGCAATCAGCACTAATATGGCTTTCTGACTTTCAATTAAATCCTATGGATTTTTAGAAAGGAACACTTCCACAGTCTTTTTCATACATTCGACCATTCTCTCTTTCATATAGAACAAAATAATCTGATATAATAATCTGATGTATAAAATACAAAATTTCCTCATCTTCATTTTACAGTATTTGAAAAAGACAAGGCGATATTCTAAAGTATATAACAAGAATTCTACATCACCAATTATTTTTAAAATTAATCTCAAATTTTAAAAGAAACAGGTATTGCTGTATTAGATGCTATATTATATGCTGTTCCAAATTATGGATATTTTATCAATACTTTATAAATTGCTATATATTCATCTTTTCCAATTCATTGATAAATAAAATAGAGTATTTATTAAAAGTTCAAGGTGGTTTCTGGATTTAACTTGATCGGGTTAAGGATATGCAAGTATACGGTAGTAGTTACAAAATCAAGTGTAATCAGATGTAACAAAGGGATACTAGCTAATTAAAGAAAAAACTGATTATATTTGTCAGTATATTGGGAACAATTCAAATATGTATATCCATTAATCAGCAAACATATAGATATCTGTACTTGATTGGAAAGTTAATGAAGCAACTTACAACTAAGCACAATACTAAAATCTTCCTCTTTCTTGAGAATAAGAACAAGTGGAGGGAGCAGTGAATTATCACCTGTGGTAGACATGATTCAACCATTTGCAAAAGACATGGTACAAGTATTTTTTTTTAACGTTAGTAAGGAAACTGAAATAACTACAAATATTAAAACCAGCATTCAGTTTTAAATTTTAAAGTTTCTGCATTATTTAAAACATTTACATGAATATTTAGGAAAGAAGTATTTATATTTTATCTATAAAATTCTAGCTCCGATGTTAATAGGGGTAGTATTTTAACTGAGACTGAGTAATAATGTTAATGTTATTTTTATAACAAGAAGAATTGCATTGTTTATATTAATTTTTCTAGAACAATGCCTACGTAAGATTACATTTCTATATAAAATTCATCTAAGGTAAAAGAGATCGGCATTGATCTGCATTTAGAAATACTGCTCCCTTGAAAATATTGTTTCTTTGAAAAAGTACATTTTTCAGAGAAATAAGTAAGAATTAAATAAGTAATCATGTCAATGATTTTAAAGATAATTATGGATGCTATTATTATAAGTCAAATTACACTATAGTTGTGTTGCATTTCTCTAGTAAAAAAGCAATATACATTAAAGTATCAGTTGTACTGATACTGTGAGGAATGCTACAGAATGAATTCAGTGGGAATCTGCCATAGCTGCAGAGCAGAGCTGGAAATTTTCTTAACTGAAACTACTAAATTTTCTAACTTAACTATTGTAGACACTGCCAGAAAGAACTGATAACTGAAGATTAGCTGGACCAATTGGTCAGACTCTTATCGAAAGTTGACTTTGCTTACCTCTGCTCTTGGGGATCTTCCTCCACGTCCTCCTCCGATTCAGCCTAGTAAACAAAGAAAACACCAGAAAGATTTTAAGCAACAAACATGCATTTCCTACATATACTTTATTTCGGCAAAGCCAGTATTGTAACTGCTTAGTGATATGTTTTAACTTTTGCATGCCAATTTTTGAAAAATGCTACTAGCAAAATTTAAACTTTTTCAAGTAAATGCCTAAATTTTCAGACATGTAACTCAAGACCACTGTGACAAAATAAATAATAACAACAATAACAACATAGAGAGCAACAGCAGAATAGAAGATATTCTAGAAGATTGGAGAAGATAACAAAATAGAAAGACTTGCAAACAGAAATAGAATGACTGTGACCAAAGCAAGCACAGGTAGTACCAATGGTAATACGTGGCTTGGGTGCAATCTCAAAACAACTGGAGCATCACTTGAACATCATCAGCATTGACAAATTCACCATCAGTCAATTGCAAAAGGCAGCTTTACTCAGAACAGCTTCCATCCTGTGACAATACCTGTAACACCATCAAACATCCACATCTGCCTATCCCAGGTCCTTGGAAAAGACTTGATAGGTAGACAAAAATGCCAAATCCAGTCTCAACATCTGGCTGACTCTGTGATGAACCATAAAATAGAGAAAGTCATAGAAAATGAAGAAGCTAAATTTCTCTGGGACTTTAAAATTCAAACAGACAAGCACCTGCCACATAACACCCGAGACTTAACGCTGATATAAAAGACAACAAAGTCTGGATAGTGGACAAGGCAATACCAGGAGATGGCAGAATAGAAGAGCAAGAACTGGAGAAGATAGCAAAATACAAAGATCTGCAAAGAGAAATAGAACGACTGTGGCAAAAGCAAGCAAAGGTAGTACCAGTAGTAACAGGCATTTTGGGTGCAATCCCAAAACAACTAAAGCATCACTTGAACATCGCTGGCTATGACAAATTCACCATCAGTCAATTGCAAAAGGCAGATTTACTCAGAACAGCTTACATGCTGCGACAATACATCTAACACCATCAAACATCCACATCTGCCTATCCCAGGTCCTTGGAAAGGACTTGATAGGTAGACAAAAATGCCAAATCCAGTGTGAACATCTGGCTGATTGTGTGATGAACCATAATAAGCACTAGACAAAGAGATGGACAACAGCCAGACTATCAGCAAGATTTAATAGCTGCATTAAGACTCATGGGAAAGTCCAGGAAATCTATAATACATGACAAATGGCATTTCTTTTCCATAAATTAGGCCCTGGGAAAGCAGTATCTCGAAATCCCATAGCAAGCAACCCCGTTGTTCACGGCATATTATCCTTGTGTATTCCACTGAGTAACACTCAAATAAACTTAAACATGTCATTTCCCTTCTGAGAAGTATCAATAGATAGACTTTGCTTAATACACACACTTCTAAAGGTTTTCCCATTTGAGATTATTTTTTTTCTATCATCCTTGGCAGGGAAATAACAAGACTGTAAGAGTCCTGTATTTCTGACTACAGAATGTAGCTTCCTCTTCTTCCCACATTCTCATATGCCACATCCTTTATACAGACAAAGAAAATGAAAATTCCAATTTCTTCCTAATTGCAAAATGCATCCAACTCTTATGATATCATAGTACACATTTAAGTGCATGGGAAACACATAAGAAAACAAGTGTCTTTTCTTTTTATAGCCTACAGCCTTGTCCACAGATCTGGGGAGCAATATCCTAAAACATTCAAGAGTATTGCTTGTTCATTTGGATACAAATTACCTTGTTATACTATTCATTGAATACTTCTACCTGAAAACCTGAAGCAAAACACTTTTTAGCTCATAATCTGTGCTTCTGACATCCAATCCATAAATATAAGAAATAATGGATGCCTTCAAAATATATTAGCACTACAATTCCTAGAATTAACAGCAGTCAGGAAGATTATAACTTCTTATGAATGCAACCGCCAGAATTCTAAGTGAGCACACTTGAAAGCAGCAGGTCCTGTATCTTCTAAAGCAAAATAGGATTTGTACCATCAAGATATTATCATTCCTTATAACAAAACATAGTATTCAAATCAGCGAGCATCCTTTGCATTAATTTCATCATGTTCCTGACCCAGCAGTCATATTTAAATATGACAAAGCCGTGATGGCACAGTGGTTAGAATGCAATATTGCAAGCTAACACTGCTCACAGAAGTTCGATTCCTTCGATCCTGACCAGTTCAAGTTGTCTCAGCCTTCCATCCTTTCGAGGTCGGTAAAATGAGAACCCAGATTATTGGGGCAATATGTTGATTCTGTAAACCGTTTAGAGAAGGCTATAAAGCACTGTGAAGCAGTACGTAAGTCTAAGTGCTATTGCTATTGTTGTAACTGCATTAACTTGGTCTTTAGAGGGTTTTTTTTCCAAAAGCAAATTTTATTACAAATAATCTCTTTCGAATCTGTGCAGTCGACCTATAACAATTCATTTAGTGACTGTTCAAAGTTACAACAGCACTTTGAAAAAACTGACATAACTATTTTTCACACTTACAACCATTGCAGCAGCCCCATGGTTATGTATCAAAATTCAGATTCTTGCAACTGACTCATATTTATGACAGTTGCAGTGTCCCGAGGTCATGTGATCTCTTTTTGCAGCCTTCTGACAAGCAAAGTCAATGAGGAGGCCAGATTCACCGAACAACCGTGTTACTAACAACTGCAGTGATTCATTTACCTGTGCAAGATAGATCATAAAATGGGGCAAAATTCACTTAACACTTTCTCACTTAGCAACAGAAATTTTGGGCTCAATTGTGGTCGTAAGTCGAGGGCTACTTACAAATACTTTAAATAAACATATAGTTTAGATAAGACACCTATGAGAATGTACACAAATGGGACAAGATTCCTTTTTTACAATACTTTTACACTCCGTTTGTTTTATTTAATCTATGTACATGTGTCCCACAAAATTAAGAAAATACTACTCCCTTCAAGATGGAGTAACAAATGCACCCACAAAAGACTTTAAAATATTCATTGGAGAATCAGTCTTATTTTAGTTGTCTTCCTACATAGGAATTAAGACAGCCATGGACAAATAGGAGATTAGGCACAGTATCTTTACCAGTTCATAGTGGACATATTATTTATAAACCATAATGGGCACAAAATATGGTAACTTGTACAATTGCCCGTAGCAACTGATTATCTATAAATCATTAGTTGAACAAGCATTAATGCAGTTGATTCCCAGAAATCAATATACTGTAGCAAGAAATGACATTAGTATAATACGGGAAAATGCAATTAAGAATTTATAAACAAAGCAGTGTTTGAATTGCAGCACTTCATCACTTTTGCTTTATGGTTTCTATCTATTCCTGAAAAATATTAGAAAAAGCCTATTGAAAAATATTGGGGGGAAACTATTCTTTTCATGAGCATTTCAAAGTTACTCAAGATTTGAATTTGAGATTCCACCAGTTTCTAAAATAAGAACATCAGTCTCATTACTTCATAACCGAGAATTTAAAATGAAACTCTTAATTCACTTTCTACTTAATATTGGCGTCGGACTTACATAGGGGCTAAACAAAATACTACAGGCCCGACAGAGAAACTGAACAATATGAATCTAAAATTGAATTTCCTCTTAAAAAGTCATTTTGGAAGTACCCAAAACACTCCAGCTCTTCTAAAATCTACTTCAAACTATCTCACAATAGACAAAGGAAGAAATTATTCTAATATTCTTTATTCTAAATTCACTTCTGCTTTTTAAAACTGGCTGTGGGTATACTGAAACCAATCTATTTTCATACTAGTGTCTGCAAAATTTATATATGAATAGGAAATCATATTAGTAAAACCTTTTTCACTGAGAAAAAATCTGAAGCATACTTTTTACAGAAAAAAAATTGAAACATTTCCTGTTAAAGTAACATGTTCCTCACCCATAAAAAAGAAATGTTTCTATTATCTTTCCACTCAAGGCTTACAGTCAGCTTTTTCATTTTGATATCCTTCAGAGTTGTTAAACAATCATTCCTATAACTGCAATAACCATTGTTTTAATGCCTAGGAATTATGATAGTAGCAAACCAACATACTATAAATGTAAGATAGGAGAAATAGGGAGATGCTTACAGAATGTTTCCAATTGCACAAAACTGAGATTCAGCTTTTTTCAAAACTCATTTGCTTCATCAAGATAATCATTGCTACATGTTAAACTAATGCACCAATGAGGGTTGCTTCACCTTGCTACGCATGGCTGAAACAAAGGTCAACTTTGCATGCAACATGCACTGTTGCTCACAAAGGAAGGCAGAAAAAGCATTGTGAAACAAAAGACCATTTGCTTTAGTCATACATAATTAACTGATGGCATAATATAATAATTTGGAATAATATTTATTTATATGCTCCATGAAAATATAATATACAATTGATTTAGATGATGTAAACTATGCTAAACATATTATAGTAATAAGCTTTCAGCTACTGTGCTGTCCTTGTCTGCACACAGATTTTGGACAAATGATAATTTGGCATAATACACAATATTAAACTTATTTTAGCCAGTTTGCTTACAATCCAGAAAAACCAACGATTTTAATTTTACTTAAAGTTAACACCCTCCTTTGCTTTTCTAAACAGAACTCAGTAACTAATAATGCCATAATTTAAAACATTAGTATAAATAAAATGTAGCAACACTTTGAAGTTAATCAAAAATGGGTGATTACAACTAAACATAAAAGCATGCGATTTTTAAATATACCACCTTCAGTTTTAGATAAAACAAATGAATATACACTTCATCAATTAAAAACTAAACCAGAAAACAAATATACTAAGTTTTCAAGTACCTGGAACTTGCAGTCAAGATCATTGTAGGAGTTACACCTTACATGAGACTAAATGACATAAGCACACAAACACCAATTCACATAAATCTACTTTAAAAAAAAGTCACTCCTGCATAGTAAGAAATGGTCTCAGTAAGAATGCTTACACATACTTTATTTCTACCATAGATGTTTAAGTCCAAAGAGAAGGGTTTATTTTATCTAGGGAGTTGGTGGAACTATCTTGCTCTGCAAATGATCACTGTGGGATTAAGAAGCTGAAATAAGTTCCCCAAATACATTCTTTCCATGCCAGACCCTCTTCTGCTGGTATTTATTCTGGTAGCCATGGAAGATATCATATGGAGAAGTTCTTCCAAACCTGAGGCCTTAAGCTATATTGCCATATGAGGCCTCCTTCTACCATATGAACCCCTGCAGCAGCTGGAGATGAGACAAGTTATACCTTTCACATCTGGGCAGCACCAGGGAAGCTCTTTTAGTGCTTAGAAATAAACTCTTTTCAGCTCATTAAGATTATACCTAAATTAGAAGACATGTTTATAGAAAATCATAATCATGAATATTGCATTGTTTATGAACGTGTGGAACTATAGACAGAATATGGAAAAATGCAAACCTAAATAGCTGCTAAAGAAAATATATCTGTAACTATTAAAAACTATTAAAGGAAAGCCACCCACCTTCTATTTAAGAATTTTTCTAAAAGTTTGAATTTTAAAATAATTAAAATTAATACATTGAGTATCTTCACAATTTAACTGGCTATATTCCCTCACTTTAACAGGGATGGGAGGGCAGGAGAAATCGGTATTACATTGTAACAAGAAAAAATATCTTTATAAACATATCCTGATACAATGTTCCTCCTAAAGAAGTGGGCTTTAAACACATGTTAAAAGTTCATGAGATCTGCTGACAGCAACCTTCCCTTATTAGAAGCAGTACTGCCATCATATGTCAATGGATTTGTCCTACAAAATTATCAGGTGCAATAGATTTTGAAATCTTGCAGAAGCTCGGTATATAACCTTCATTGTTTCACTCTGAAATTACAGCAAAATAGAACCTGCAGTGTTGCTGATATCCGGTTAAGACGAGACGAACATGGGTGAATTGTTTTCCAGCCACAGCCACCACCATCTCTAAACCTTAGGCCACCATGACTTGCAGAACAATGTGGAGGAAAACACTGGCAATGTAGGGAAATTATTTGTTTTTCCAGAGACACCTAATCTCCCTCTAAGGGGAAGAATGGTCTTATTCTATAGGTGCTACCACCCCATATCCCTTCTACTATTTACCTCTTCCCAGATGTTCCCCTTACCTTAGCAGGCATCAGGAGTTCCCCTTCTTCTGCTTGCCACAGCTCCACCACATTGGGAATAGGATCAATCGCTAGATGGGGGGGAGGGGGGGGGAAAGAGGTAGAAACCTCAATCAGTGCCAAATCACTTGTAACCAGGTCAAGGGAGAATCGTGGTGACCTGGATCTTAATATAGTTAAAGAAGGCGAGTTCCTGTGTTCTAGGACCGGGCCTTTCAGAGCGGCCCAAACATGTGGTCAGGCTTTGTTTTGTTCGGGCTCGAGGCTAAGAGGCGCTTCCATATTGAACGCTGCTGCAGACACCACGCGCGAAGAAAAGGGGAGTGTGAAGAGGCCGACTCGACTTGCCAAAGGCGCGCGTTTGGCCTTTTATTCTTTAAAACAGCAAGTCGCGGGGGGGGGGGAGGAGAGGCGATCTCAGCAGCCCCAAGTCCGAACAACCCACCCCTCCTATTAGGCGGGCTGGGGAAGGCAGAAGGGAGAGCCTGGGCGAGGGATGGCGGCGTCGTTTTCTCAGCCACGCGAACCCCAGCAGCAACAACAGCAGCAGCAGCAGCGTGTTGCCCGAGCAGGGCGGGAAGAGAGGGGGCGGCGGTGGCAAGTCATGAAAGCAGCGTCCACACGTTCACAGGGTGCGAAGGCGCCTTCGACGGTTTGGCTCCCCCACCCCTTTATTTACTGATCTGCCACACGCTCGTGCAAAGGAGCTCCGAACGAGCGTTCGTTTTTTCCTCTCTTGTTTTTTTTTGTTGTTTTTTGTTGGAGCTTTAAGCAACGAGGCAGGAAGGGGAACTGGCTCTTTTTTCCCCTTTCTGGGCGCCCGGGAAGGCAGCAGCCAGAGTCGTTGCTGCACAAAGGGAGGCGTAGAGAGAGAGGGGGGCGAGGGTGCAAAACCTCAGTCCACTTTCGCCCTTGTC
>QLTV01003281.1:2539787-2561760 GCA_003457575.1 Thermophis baileyi | reverse complement strand
CTTATTGTTTTGTGTACTTTTATTCTTATTTAAGTATTAAATGGTTAAATTTGTATATCATGGTATATCTTCTTTTTGTAGGTCATTATTATCTTTGGTGCAAAGAAGCGATGTCGAAGACAACACTTTTATTGCTCTTATGTAAGTATTTGTGTACCTCTTATTGTTTTGTGTACTTCGTTTAATCTTATTTAAGTATTAATTGCATGAAATAATTGGTATATTTTCTTTTTATAAGTCAAAAAAGGGCAAAGAAGTGACGTCGACTTGGCCATGCCCACCTGACCACCAAGCCACGCTCATCGGGTCACATGACCACTAAGCACGCCTATCTGGTCACATGACCACAAAGCACGCCCAATGAGTCACCTGTCCACAAAGCCACACCCACCTGAAGCCACGCCCATCAGACCTCAAGCCACGCCCACAAAATAAGCCACGCCCACAGAGCCGGTAGGGAAAATTTTCACATTTCACCCCTGCTAGAACAGCGCCCCCCAACCTTCTGGCACCAGGGACTGCTTCCTTGGAGAGAGGATTTTCCGTGGACCGGAGGGGGCGTGGTTTCACATGCTACCTGCATCCCGCGGATGGTGCTTCGCTTGTTTGCACGGCCCAGTTGCTGGCATGCCGCAGACCACTGCCGGTACACAGACTGGGGGTTGGGAACTCCCGTTCTAGAAGACAGAAAAAAATTAGTTTACACTGTACTGCATACATACGCTGTTTGTTTTAAAATTGACTTATGAACAGCCTGTTGGAATGCAACCCGTTTATAAGTAGAAAATTGTATTCCATGTAATCTGCAATGAAAATTAGTGAAGGGATCCTAAGGCTACTTAATTGTTTTGAACTTTGTTTAAAACAGAAATGAGTTAACCAGTAAGAGCTAGTGCTAAGTGCTAAGCTACAAGAACAAAGAAATGCTTGCATGCTCACCTTGTAATAAGTTCCAATGAGTTATGTGGCTCTTACTCCGTGCATAGGTAAGCATGCCTGGCAGGCATAGGTTTTGTCAGCACACTATTGTCATTCTCATTATGTACAAAGTGGAGGTTTTCTTCTTCTTCATTTGTGTGGACAGTGGAGGTTCTCCATTGCACACTCATTTTGTATAAGTGATTGTCAGCAAGAGAAGGATAGGCATGCATGCTGCTTGAAGGAATGGCAGTGAATTTGCCTTTTTTTCCTGCATTTGTTTCAACAATTTGATTTTATCAATTTATCTGTTTATTTACACTTTAGATTTCTAAGGCTGCCCAACTTTACACCTCCAGGCAGTGCGCAAATTAAAAATAAGTTTTATAAATTCCCCCCAAAGTAAAATATTATAATAGGGGAATAGAGAACCACCACCATCAAATACAACATAGTTTAATCCAGGTGGATTTATACAGTTCCAGAACTTGGGGCAAAAAACCAGGTCTTCAAGGTTCATTAAAAGTATCACAGGGTTGGGCTATTCAAATCTCTAAAGGTGGGGTGCTATTCCAGAAGATTAATGCTTATTGTTTTACTAAGGAGAATATATGTCAGGAAACTATATTTAAATACAAATCCTAAATACCTGATCTAGCTGTTACAAAAATAATATATTCCCTTTGCCATTACCCGAGAAGGAATGTGGGAATTAAGAGGTACTGAAAGTTATAGTACTGTAGCCTTGACAGTATTAGTCTAACCAGTTAAGAGGCATGCTAGATAGTTGGAAGGAATAAAATAAGAAGACTCCCTACACTAAAGTTAACTACAGCTATCGTCCCTAGTGAGTAACAGATTGAGAAATCTACCGAGTAAAGTCCACAATTTCTCATACCATCAACCTTCAGAAGATAAGTAAATCTTAAAATATGTTTGTGTCCATGGAAAAGACTATAAAATAAAAGAATCATGTTGTCTTACAAAGCTGGCAAGGATGAAATTTGATGAAGACATCTTTATGAAGAACGAGCAAACTAAAGCTACTTCAAGATTGAATTCACAAAGGGTTACTAACCCTTTCTAATATAGACGAACAAAATACCTGCAAATTGGCCACCTGCATTTCCTAAAGGCCAGACTTTCAACAGTTATTACCAAATTGAAATCTTTAGGGACATATTTCATGTATAAAATAAAGCATTGGGATTATTTCCCATAATAAGTAATGTATGACTCACGTAGGGCTAAATTACAATTATGACACGCTTTATTATACAATTTATACAACTATCACATGCTTTATTTTGGATTGTCTTAAGGCAGGAGTGTCAAACTGGCGGCCTATGGGCCGGATGTGTCACGCGCAGGCCACGCCCACCCCAGCTCCGCAAATGGGAAAAACGTTGCAAAACATCACGTGATGCAACATGATGTCATGATTTTGACACCCGTGTCCTAAGGGATGAGCAGGGCAACAAGATAATGGAATAAATACACTTCATTTAGTGATTTCAGATGTGAAAACAGATTGGTTAAATGCATAGAAAAATATATATGGATATATTATGCTAAGTATGTATTTTGTTCAAAATCTGGAAAGAGTTAGAGAAGTTGGAGAAGCAATACCAATTTTTATCAGCAGCCATATTTGTATACCGTGGAAAAGCTTGTGCTTCTATGTGTCTTTGTCCTTATACTGGTTATTTCTGAAACAAGCATTCTGGGAGACAGAGAAGAAAAATAGTGTGAAAAAATATTAACTAAAATATTTCTATTTTGTCTTTTAACTTCAGCAGGGGTCTAAACTGGCTTACTGAACATGAATTGAAATAATACAAGCTAGAACAAAACAAAGCACAGAACTAATGAAGTTGACAATGGGACCCAGAGTAGATAGAACTCCTGCAATTGCTATTGATGAAGAGGATCATAGAAAAAAAATAAGCTGCATTAAATTTAATCATATATTAAACATTTCCAGTTTTTGAAGCAACATGTTTCCTTCTTTGTTGTATATTTGTACCCTTGCATGAATAAATGGATTTATATTTGAATCGTTTCATGAATAAATGCTGAGATCTAATGAATAAGAACTGAAACCTTCAAGCTCATCAAATGTCAGTAAAAAGAAGCAAGCTCATTAATATCATTGTACATTCTTTTTCCCCACTAAATTATATGAATTGCCTTTCTTTAGATTTTACTTTTTAAAATAGTTCAGTGTTTTTCACTTCAATTTAACAAAACGGATAAAACAACCAGTCTATTTAATTATACAGCTGAAGTTGGCTTTTTTGAATTAAATACGTGGAAAAGATACTCAAGGTAATATATTCCACTCAACTTCCAGGGAAAAACACTTCATATCATTAAAACCCTTTAATGCCTTTTAATTTTTCAAATAATTCTTGATAATTAAAATAGTTTCCTGTCTCTTTCATTGTTTTGTAAAGGACTAGCTTGTTACTTTTATCATGCAACTAATGCCACAGATTTTAAAGCATAGACTCTGAAAACAACTTTCTGTTTGAGACAATTATCAGGAAGATCAAAGTGTAAGAAAGCAAAATTATTTCAGTGTTTTCAGATTTTATTAACATCAGTACAAGTAATGGTAGGAATGAAATAAAATTTAAAATAAAAGCATCTTGAACAATATTAAGTTATATGTTATCTTTTTTATTAAACACTTTTAATCAATATAGTCAAAATCTTCTGGTATACCAAATGTTTTGTCAATTTTGTTGTCTTCAAATCCAAACTTCCGTTTAGCCCAAGATTTTACAGCAAATATATTATCTGTAGATAAAGTAGATGAAAAACAATGGCAATTAGGGCTTCAAGTGCTTATAATGATAATCAAAATAAAAGACCCTTAATGTTTAAAGATAATTAACATATCTACAAATTGTTATCCTGAGGCCCTTCCTGAGACATAAATCACCTATTTGGTTGCAACATCTAACAGTGATTATTTTGTGATTTCCAATTCTCATGTAGAGATGAGGATAAGAACTACACTGAAATGCCTTTCCTGTATGACAGACTTCAGCAGTAATAATTATCCAAAAGGCAACTGATTGCGCCATAGGCACAGGGCGAACAGTTCAGCACAAAATCTACTGAGCTTAAACTTGACGTACACACTTTACCTGAGGTAAATATGTGTTTGAAAAGTCATATGTCTCTGGGGGTTTCTATACTGGCAAGCACCAGTTTTTCCTCTGTTTATTTAGACTCTATCTAGATTTTAACCAAAATTGTTTACTTCCCATTCATTTGATTCCGGAATTTTAAAAAAGAAACCAATCCTTCCCTCTCTCTACACTGAAACAGAATACTGAAATACCAATCTATTTGCCTACAACCCAATAGAATAAAATTATGATAGTCTAGGTTTTATAATGCTAACCTTGATTTGATTTTTCCTGTGGATTTAAGTGTCACAGTATTTCCTGCATGGTATCTTGCAACCAGTTTAGTATCAGATACAAAAATTATAAAACTGATTGTAACTTTGAAAGAATTGTATTTAATGAAGCATGACTGCTCAAAAAAACTTGTCAATAAAGCAGTCAGGGGGGAAAGGTTTTTGAGAAAAAGAATACAATAAAGATAGGTGTTCATATGTCATGAACTGAATAAGTAAGTATAGGATGACATATATAACATATAACATATTTAGCACACATTTTTCTCCAATTTAGTATAAGTTAATTTTATAACAGGAGCTGCCCACATGGCAATTGATACTAAACTGTTACAAAGAGATGAAAAATCACAAGGAAAGAAATCAAGTATTCAGTTTGCTCGCAAACACTTAATATGTTATTCTTTTATCCTTCAGTTACTAGGAAACAATTGAAATAGCAAATTCAAAAGAATTCACACTACAGGGAAAAGATTGTTAAAATAAAAAAAAAAACATTTTAAAATAAAGTCTTGAAAAATTAAAACTTTGCCAAATGCAATCCTAAATACAAGTAATCCTCGACTTAGAACAATTCATTTAGTTCAAAGTTACAATGGCACTGAAAAAACACAACAGTTGAAGCATCCCCATGGTTACATGATCAAAATTCAGATGCTTAGCAACTGATTCATATTTATGATGGTTGCAGTGTCTCCGGGGTCATATGATCACCTTCTAACAAGCAAAGTCAATGGGGAAGCAAGATTTACTTAACTGTGTTACTAACTTAAGAACTGCAATGATTTACTTAACAACTGTGGCAAGAAAGGTTGTAAAATGGGGCAAAACTCCCTTAGCAACAAAAATTTGGGGTTCATTTTGTGGCCATATGTCAAAGACTACCTGGTAGATGGCAGTTCTATAATCAAGAAGGGTCTTTCCCAGCTGGCCACTTCTAAACTTCTGCAGAAGAGTCTCTAAAAACTATTTCAATGAACTAGAAATTTCATATAGAAGACAATTCTTCTTATTTAATTATTTGCAGTTTTATTGATTCATTTTAGGTAACATATGCAAATTTACTTCTCAGTGATAAAATCGATGGAGCTGAAACATGATTACGTACCAATTATTTTGGACTTGTTTACACATGACTTTTCCTGGAAAATTGTCCCAATGTTGTAATGTGATGAAATTGTAATTACAATGTAAAATCATATAGCATTCATATCATCATTCACAATAATCTGACAATCAGCAAGCCAATTTATTGTGTCAGCTGCTTTGTATGATTACCATGAATCATATACTACTGTGCACTCTAATCCAAAATCCCAAGTAACTTCAAATTAATTTACACATTTTACTGCTTTTCATTCAAATACTTGGTTAGTTTGCACCAACCATCATTATTTGCAGATTACTTGAAGATTGTCACACACAGTGTGTGTGCGTGTGTGTGTGTGTGTGTGTATAAAA
Organism: Thermophis baileyi; assembly: GCA_003457575.1. Lineage (NCBI taxonomy): Eukaryota > Metazoa > Chordata > Lepidosauria > Squamata > Dipsadidae > Thermophis > Thermophis baileyi. The sequence goes on along the minus strand of QLTV01003281.1, from coordinate 2,555,948 downwards.
TGCTTAACACCCAAACAATAACAGAAGTGATACCTAGCAAAAACTGAGTCTATAAGAACAAACAAAAACATTAAAACATATGAATCAGAAATCACAAAAAATATATTACAAGCAATGGCAAACTTCACCAGTAATAGTTATTTTATGAGTTTTCAGCAATCTGTTGCCCAGAAAATAAATCAGTTTTATGTAAAAAAAATAATAATTAAAATCTTAAGTTAAAACTTGTATCTTTCCATGTATTTAATTTTGTTCACAGAAGAATGAATGCTGTAAAATAATATAATGCAGACACACCAGTCCATCTGTTGGTTGCTTCCTTAGCTATTTTATTTGCTTGACCTAAAAAGAAGAACAAATAAACAAATAAAATTCCATAGAAGCAATTCATTAGATCAATAACTGAACAGAGTCAAAAGAACAAAACTATATTTTCAAACCTATTATGCATTTTAAATAACTTGAAAATGTTTAAAATCACATATTCACTTTTACAGCTATCCATTATTGGTATCAATCCTAATTTCAAATTTCTTAATCCAACCTATTATTTTATACATTTTGTAATTTCTTATAATTATCCATATACGTACTCTACTGTAGTATACATTCTACTATTCTATATCAATATTATATCAATAAATATAAATGCAAATATAAGTATAAATATAATTGTAAATATAAACATAAATATGTGTATATGTGTATATATATATATATATATAGTTTCATTCTAACCCATATTTTGTGTAATCTTTATGCATTGATTTTACTTTTATGTTCAAACCAGTTGTACCACTTATTCCATATCTTGTAATAATCAGTTTCCTCTCTGTCATGTAATTCCATTGTTAATTTATCAATTTCTGCGCATTCCAGCACCTTTTTTATTATCATTGCTCTTGAGGGGACATTTTCTAATTTCCAGTTTTGGGCAAATATAATCCTGGCTGCAGTTATTATATGGAGCATGATGTATTGGGTTTTTTTTTTGTTTATATTTCCTTTTATGATTCCTAATAAATTCCTTGACATATATCTGGCTATACTACAGGAAAATAAGAATCCTTTAGTGCTTCACTGAATTAGAAAAGGCTATGCTCGAAGAAGAAACAATCAATTGTACAAAAATTTTAAAATTAGGATATCTGCATTCTTTGATGCATAATGAAGAATGTTATTTGAAACAATGCTTTTATTTGTACTTTTCATCAAAGATGAATACATTTATTTAAAAAAACCATGGATGAATTACAGAATCTTGACCCTTTAGGAAAAATCCCTTGCTCATTTGTTATAAATTATTTGGGCAACTTCTTAATGTGCCAGTTCATATATTCTTGTTATTCACTTTCCTCTGCTATGGGACAATTTATAAAATGGGAATTGGCAGCTAGTAAAGTTCATAAGGGTATGCTGAAAAAGCTTTTGTATTCAAAGTTTTACACCAATGAGTTTGTTTGCTTATAGAAACAGAAAACACTGGTTAAAGTGAACATCCCCCCCTTAAAATATATACACTGATTTTATGAGATTATTTAATCACATGCCAAAATAATACCAAAACATTTCTACAGTAGAGTAGCCTATGATCACTTAACAGTTAGAACAATCAGTAGAACAACTTGCCTCCAGAAGTTTTTAAGAAGAGAATGGACAACCATTTGTCTGAAATGGTATAGGGTTTCCTGCCTGAGCAGGGGGTTGGACTAGAACAACTCCAAGGTCCCTTCCAACTCTGTTAGTCTATTGTTCAGAAAATTGTAGGGAAAGGGCTATTGGGACACATGGAAACTGCTCTTGTAGCAAATAAGGTTTTATAGCTCTCTCTTCATTTTCTGATTTCCAGACTTCCATAGTGAGATCCTGAAATTACTTATAGTTCTCATAGCCACACATAGCCCTGGTTTGTCAGTACCTGTCTAGCATTTTTAGTGGCAGTGGTCAGTGTATACATTTGTCTCTAGGAATGATGAGAAAAATTAATGCAACATAAAATGTTTCATTGTTATAAATTTACACTACAGGTAGTCCTCAACTTATGCCCACAATTGAGCCCAGAATTTATGTTGCCAAGTGAGAAATTTGATATGTGCGTTTTGTCCCATTTTACGACTTTTCTTGCCACATTTGTTAAGTGAATCACTGCAGTTGTTAAATTATTTGTCAGGCCGAAGCCATTTTCTTTGGATCTTTGGCCTGCCACACTTTATGCTAGTTTAAAATGTATTCTTTGCTATGGGAATTTGGGAGGGGCAGTTGCATGAGGGATGTCTGCATGTAACCACAACAAATTCCTTCTAGATTGTCAAGGTCATCTTTTGTCCTGCACCTGCACGGAAGAAGGTGGAGTTCCAACCAAGCTACCAGAAGATGAAGCAATGAAGATTGGTTCATGTGATGAACTTGGGGGTGTGGGGACAAAGGCTTGAAATTTCAACTGGGTGGAGAAACCCCGAAGGCTTCAGATTCGGGATTTCTCCCAGCCGTGCTGACATGGCTCTGTTAATAAATTGGAACTTTGAGGAAACGTTTGCCTCGGACTCTGATTTAATTCCAGATGCTATTCGGAACCCTGACATTAGTAACATGGTTGTTAAGGTTTCCCCATTGACTTTGCTTGTCAAAAGGTCGCAAGAGGGAATCACATGACCCCGGGACACTGAAACAGTCATAAATGTGAATCAGTTGTCAATGATGTAATGTAAATCTGAATGTAAATCTCGTGACTGAGAGGATGCTGCAATGGTCATAAGTGTGAAAATCATCATAAGTCACTTTTTTTAGTGCCGTTGTAACTTCAAACAGTCATTACGACGGTGAACTGTTGTAAGTCGAGGACTACCTGTATTAGCAAGACTTAATTTGCAAAATAAACTAAGTTAAATATGTGGCAGGACAAGTGCCCAACTCCAAGTCCTACCCTATAACATAAAGAACTATTTTATTTAAAACTTGCAGATGAGATCATATAGCTGCTTTTAAAAAAAAGTGCAAGTATTTAGAAAAGCTCCCATACTTTTGGCTTTGCCATGACATATAAAACAAAAATATTTTTAAAATGAAACTTAGTATGCTAAACTATTGAGTAAATAAAAATTAACTTCAGATTAAAAATCATAATAATAAATTTAAAAGAAATAAAAGAAAGGAAAAATAAGGTAAAAGAAAAAAGGATCCTGTAAATTACATTACAAAGACAGGTTCTCATCTAAAATGATTTGTATTCCCTGAAATGATAAAATGAATCATGAATATTACAGTATGATTTCACTGTAGTTAGCGTAGGATCAAAAATAAATCTGTTACTTTTAATAATCATATTTTAATAAAAATATCAAACAAACTAATGATAAAACTTTACAACTTTTTAAATTTGTTTAATTGGAAATAAGCAAAAATACTTAAAATTTGAAACACCATTTGTAATAGAGTATTCTTGCTTGCTTAATTCCTGAAATTTGGGTCTTATTTTGTACATAGCCATTCTTATTCACTGAAATCAAAGAAAAAGAAAAAAAGAGAAGTAAAAAACCTGCTTCAAAATGCCCGCAGCTTGCAAAAAACTGGCAGGCAATAAACTGTTTTTTTCACTCTTTCCTCCCATGCAGACAGAGTGTGATAACAACCACAGCCCATTTTCTCTTTCCTCTCTAGCCTAATGTTTGAGTCCCTTCTATATTCTTGCAACTTTTTCCTTCTTCATAGTCCTTTTTCTTGCCCTCTATTGCAATTCTATCTGTAAAAAGATGGTCTTATAGTTCACGAGGATTTGCAACCCACATGTTAAGAAATCTTCTTATACAGAATTTCAAAAAACTTTTATTGTATTTCTTTAAGATGTTCCCCCTTGCTCCTCTGCCAAATATTGATAGACAATAAATAAAATTGCTGCAAGTCAGCTATAGATTTCCCCTGCAAGTATTGTATAATATTTTTACCCAGACCACAGACCCCCAAAATCCACAATTCTAAGACAAACGTTGGCATCCTGAATAAATAGTGATACATCCAAATTAATGTTAACAATCTTACCAATGTTGGCCCAAAATAGGACTACAGAGTAAGACCAAACCAACTCATCTCGTGAGTTAATTTTAACCAGCCTGTATAAAACATATCTGAAGCTTCCAATGTACATGAAACAAAATTTTGCTTTAAAGCACCACTCCATTGGTTTACAAAGACAGAACATTCAACTTGTTATTGCAGGAGTCCCATAAATAACTTGCAACAATTTCGTCAACTATCTATGACAAACAGTTATTTGCTTAAGTGCTATTAAGACACCCTCCTTGCTCTCAGGACATGAAGACCTGTTAAAAATTTGTTCAGGACATGTCATCACATGGAGTTTCTATCTCTGTTCCTGATTCTGTTCTAGTGAGGCAGGCTAAAGTTAAATCAAGTTGATCTGACAGGCAAATGGAGTTTTCTGTCAGAAAATGCAATACAATCCCCTATACCAACATTCTGATCCACACACTGAGAGAGGTCAGTGACCAGCAGGTTTCCAGATGCCCTGATGCAGGACCATTCATTCTCTAGCCACGAGGCTCTGAGGCTCTATGATCTCTTGTGCTTTCTGCTATGTTATCATGCGTGATGTCACATGACTGCATTGCTTAATGACAGAAATCTCGGTAATCCTTGTTGCCATGATTAAGCAAAGTTTGCAGGTTATTAAGTGAGGACCTCATGTGACCATGACTTGTGACTTTGGAAAGACTGCTGTCTTACAACAAGCAGTCAATGGGGAAGCCAGCATGAAGTCATAGGCTCTGGGCAGCCTGCAAGCAAGCCAGCAGATGGATGAGTGCTAATGAGTGCAGCCACAAAAGGAAATAGTGTTGTTATAGTGCTGTGCAAATATTGGACAGATGTACATGTTCTACAGATTGCAGGTGGGGAGTGTGCTGTGGGTGAGCACATGCAACTAATCTCGTACTCTGTAGTGGGCTCCTTAGAAAAAAAAGATGGCAGAAGTGACTTATGGGACCAACTTGCGACCTTCCCTTCCAGCTTCCCCACTGACTTTGATCAGATGACCACACACTGCTGCAACCATGTAAGTGTGAGGTGGTTGTCAAGTGCCTAAATCACAAACGCATGACTAAAAGAATGATGTGACAGAACTTTAAGCATCACTCATTCGGTGCCATTGCAAATTTGAACAGTCGCCGAAAGAGTAATTGTTAACCGAGGACTAAGAAAAGTATGAAGGATCAGCTGCAGGTATAATAAAGTTATACATATATAGTTCCAGTCATAAATTTCTGGAAAGATAATAAAATAACATTACATTTTCACTAAACTGTAACATATTCAAAATTCTCCTAGTAGTTTTTCCACTGTCAACATGTTTCTTAGAAACAGCACTCAATAGAGAAAAATACTTTATGGGAAGGCAACTAACAAGACAAAAGTTATGCGTACTGCTGCTGTATTTGAGAATATACTATATTTTAGGTATTAATATTAGTTTTACTGTAATCAAAAGGGGAAAGGGAAAGGACAGGAAAAGAGATTTAAATGCATTACTTAGAACCATCAACTTTTTTTTAATGAAGTTGTTATTTAGAAAGTATGGAGTATTGTGAAATAACGAACTATTGCTTTTATAAAAAATATATAATTTGAATTTTCATTGAGAATATACCAGCAGTAGTGAAATAAGAAAAAAGGAAAAAAGAAAAAAACTTTTGACCTTGAAAAAACATCAAGCATGCTTAGCTGAATTTACAAAACAAGAAGTAGCTTGGACCAGTATGAGTTGTCAGCTTGCAAATATCCACCAACAAGCAAGTTTGAGAGTTTCTTTTTGAGTTAACAATAGCCAAATAATCTGAAACACTTTCCACTTAGTTATCAAGTGACACAGTATCAGATAAATGCTACCCCCCCTCCCCCCATCCAAAAGAAAGCATTTCTGTAAAGCTATTCTATCTTTGGCTTGGATTCATTTATTCCAGTACCTTCCAAAATCATAGTTGATAGACACTCTGAGTTGCAGCTATGTACGTTTCTGAAAGAATAATTCTTTGTATTTAACTAATGAGACAACTACTGTAAAAGCAATGACTGTTCTCTAGGTCATTAGAAGAGTAACCTACTGGGGGGAAAACCTATTCAAATGCTGACAATAAAAAGTGGTGAATTCTAGAGTACAATAATTTTTATTTTTAAGATACAAATTTGCTTCTATAGCAGAAATTGTAAAATTGAACTTAAAGGGTGGATCCAAAATTAGTGTATTATACAGTATAATTGAAATACATTCAGTTTAAAGAGAGACACATCCCATTTAAATTAAGGCTGATTTATATAAATTAAAATGCTATTTTAAGTATACTTTTTATAATTAGTGCAGTATAGGGTTTTCTAACCTACAGTGCAGGAACCTACCAAGAAAGCTATTGATTGAGATGGTAGCATAACTGATGCATATATGCTTCTCTGTGTCATGCAAGTATTATGTTTTGGTATAACACTATAGAGGTAATCCTCGACTTACAACCTCAATTAAGCCCCAAATATTCTCCAGAATGTTTGTTTGTTTGTTTGTTTGTTTATTTAAAAGATTTGCATGCCCATTTTGAACACTATTCTGGACAGTGCGTAACAACAATAAAACCCAGTAATTATAAAACTATAAACCATAAAAATCAAACCAAAAAGCCCATGCTCAATTCCACCTTGGGATGTCATACAACTAGCTCCAGATATCCTGATTCTATCCCGGCAACTGGGTAAAAAGCCAGGTCTTGATGGTCTTCTGAAAGGGTAAAAGAGAGGGCTGCCAAATCACCCTGGGGATTAGGCGTTCCATAATGTAAGGGCAGCCACAGAAAAGGCACATTTGTGAGCTACCGCTAGGTGGCAAGATTTCAGGGAAGGGAACTGGAGCTTGGTCACCCTATCTGATCTCATGGGAAGGGCAGGTAATCTTAGGGACGGGCAAAGCTGCAAATAACCTGACCCTGTACCATGCAGGGCTTTAAAAGTGATAACCAGTGCCTTGAATTGCAACCAGAAGGAAATTGGAAGCCCATGCAACTTGCTCTACAAAGTGTAACGTGAGCATACCTAAGAATACTCAGTATTGTGAGGGTTGCTGCATTTGGACCACTTGTAGCTTCCAAGTGGTATTCAAAGGCAGGCTCATGTAAAACACAAAGCAATAATCAAAATGGGAACTGACTATGGTGTGAGGGACCATTAGCAAAGGCTCCTGAACTAGGAAAGGGTACGACTACTGCACAAGACAAATCCGTGCAAAATCCACCTCCTCTAACAACAGCTGAATCCCAGAGGACCCTCAGACTGCACACCAATTCAGTCTGAGGATGTGCAACACCATAAAGACAGCAAGTCCCCAGAGTCCCTTGGGAGTTGGGCGGCATACAAATTTAATAAATAATAATAATCCTGAGGGATCAAAACCCCAAAGGTACTGCATCTTGCCAGGATTGACTTGAAGTCAGCACATCACCTCCCAGATCTGCACAACCTCCACATATAGATAGTAGATGGGAGACACCTAAGCCCTGAGATGCCCCACACAAAGGGCTCTCACTCCTTCACCAACATTGAGTGGAACATGCCACTGAGAATAAAGGAGAACCACCATAAAACAATGATTCCAAATTCCAAACTCTTAAGCTAGCCCAAAAGGGTATCAGGGTCAATGGTATAAAAAACAGCTGATAGAGCCAGGAGAACTTAGACCAGGGGTGTCAAACTGGCAGCCCGTGGGCCGGATGCATCACACGCAGGCCACGCCCACCCCAGCTCCGCGAAGGGGAAAAACGTCACGATACGTCATGTGACATCAACGTGACGCAGCGAGTTTGACACCCGTGACCTAGACAGTTGCTCCAAAGGTGATCAGCAAATGCAACCAATCCCATCTCTGTGCTATACACTGGCCTGAATCTAGACTAAAAAGGGCCCAAATAATTTGCTTTATCCATGGCTCTCTGAAGCTGAGAATTACCCTGTCATTAATCTTTCCCGAATGGTTGGAGGCTGGACAAAAGTTGTCTAGCAAGGCTGGGTCAAGGAAGGCCTCTTGAGAAGGAGGCGCACCATCTCCTCCTTCAGGGAAGGAAGTACACCATCTCCCACAAAAAGGAATTAACCACCACTTGGACCCAGCCACGTGTCACCTCCAGGAAGCTTTAACAAGGAGGGCATAGGTCTAGAACACAAGTAACCAAGCTCATAGCTGCAATGACTCTATTCACTTCTTCAGAATATAGTGGCTCAAAGCTCCTCCCAGATAACAGGGTTCAGGTGTGTCTTAGTCACTTCCAAAAAAACCTGCCTAGCCAAAGTCCAATTCCAAATGAAGTTGACAGACTTTATCAGACAGATGCTGAGAATTTCCTCACAGTGAAAATAGATGGAATAGTTGGAAATAGTGTGTCAGAGAAATATAGAGAAGATAACTGTAGAGTAGAAGGTAAAGGAACCTAGAAGAGATCATGCAAAATAAGGACATTTCAATCACAGCAAAGATCAGAATAATTAAAGCATAGTCTTTCTAATAGTAATTGATTGTTGTGAAAACTGGACACTGGGAAAGACTGAAAAACATACACCTTGGATTTATGGATCTGCAGGTCATTACAAAGAGTACCAGGGTCTGCAAGAAGAAACAGTCAATCAGTTCTGGATCAAACAAAGGCTAATTGCTTCCTTGAGACAAGAATCAGCAAGAAGAAACTTAAATACTTTGATGTAAGTGCATGATGGATTAAAAAGAACTATTGTGCTTGGCAAGAAACGCAAAAAGGAAAGTCAATGGATACAGTGGATAGTAGTGATCAAATAAATCCTTGGAAAGTCCCTGAAAGAGCAATATAATTGTGAGAACAAGTTTTTGAACTTTTGCTCATAAGGTCGCCATAAGGGCACCATTGATATCATATATCAACTGGAAATCTTGGTAGACCTTCTGTGCTTTATTTTCCAGATTTTTGCACTGTATGAAGTGCAATCTTGAATAATTAGCAATATTTTTATGAGATGAACTGATGGTATCAGTTCAAACTTGAAACAAATGGCTAGCTCACGGATGATAAAAGGAAGAATTTGCTTTCTGTTCTTTTTTCCACTTTTGTAGTATATGCACTAATAAAAAATAATAAAGACAAGCTGCTTCCTATCCAGATATCTAGGGGGTGGGAGATTGGGAACTGCTCTGTGTGGTTATGTAAAACTGAAAAATACAGCAGTAGATTTTCTAGATCACCTTCCACTAATGAATACAAAGTCAAGTGCTCAACAAACTATGTAAAAGAGAAATTATATTTTTTGTTACTTAATCCTTGAAAAACGTTTTTTGACTAACAATGTTATTGGCATTATTATATTTTACAATGCATGCTGATTAATACTCAAAGACCCAATATTTAACAATGTAGTTCCATATAGGCTTAGCTATATGCTAACTTTTAATATTTCTTGCTCTGGAGCGTAAAGGCATATGTGACTTCGCTTATGCATTTTCTCAATTTAAGAGAAATCCATAATACATGTTGTAGCAAGAGATAATGCTTACCTACATACATGCAACTAATGATTTCCCGGAAAACAGCAAACAGGATCGTCCAAAATGCTCCTTGCACAAAGGATTTACTGTAACTCATCCAGTAAAAGTAAATGGTACAACTAAAGAAGCAGTTTTATACAAAAGGAAAGGAGAAGCCAATTTACTGACACCCTGAAAGCAGATTAGATAATATATTTTAAGTGATGACCTGTCAGTATTTGTGTTATCCACAAATATCTTTATGAGTGTTTTTATTACCAATAACATGCAGTTAACAACTGAATGCATTTATTCCTGATATTTAAACTTAATTTCAATACTTATATTACTAAAGCAGCTCCATCTTCCAAACAGAGGCTCCCCGCAAAGAGACAAAAACAGTGGTCACTGCCAGGGTTTAGAGCTCTCAAAGTTGAGGAAAAGTCAGCTTTGCTCAAGTCACGAGTTTGGAGACTTCAAATGTATATTGGGTTCACTCACTTCCTTTCTTAATCACTTTACAAACTTGCTTCTTGACTGCTTTTAGATACTAAGAACATTGGACACAACAAGTTTCATCATACTAGATCCGTGATGGCGAACGTATGGCACGCGTGCCACAGGTGGCACGCAGCGCCCTCTCCTTGGGCATATGAGCCGTCGCCCCAGTTCAGTTCCGCCACGCATGCATGCGCACCTTCCGCCGGCCAGCTGGTCGTTGGGACTCTGCTGCGCATGCACGGGGCGCATGTGGGCGGCGCACGCGCATGCGCCCCCGTGCATGCATGCGTGGAGGGCACGTGGGGGAAGCCGCACACGCATGCACGGGAGCGGGGTGCATGCATGGGGGGTGCATGCGCATTGCATTTTGGGGGTTCGGGCACGCGCGTGGCACTCGGTCCGGAAAAGGTTAGCCATCACTGTACTAGATGATTCTCCTTCAATCCTCAGCAAAAAAAAGTTTAATGTGTTAAGTTTAAAGAATTTAAAAAACCTGAAGCAAAAGGGTGATTAGAATGGTGATGTGGAAAGTTATAAATGGACTAATGAGCCAACTGGATTTTGAAATTAATTATAAGAATCTTTCTTGTGGGTTGCTTAAAACTCTGTTAAAAAGATACAGTACAACACTTTGAATCTAAGTGTAAAAAGTCTTTCGATGGAAAAATGTTATAGGTTAGAGAAAAACATGGTAAGAGGAGACTTTGAAGGCTGGACACTAGAGGCAATTAGAAAGAACTAAAGAAGAAACTAATACAGAAAGGAAAAGTTATTTAACTTTGGAAGAATTGAAGGATATTTGGTAAAATAACACTAGGAAATTTCTATTAAGATGTCTACTATCATCAAAATAGGCTTAAAGGAGGAACTGAATCAGGCTATTTTGGATTTGTATTTAAAAAGATGAACATTCTTAATATGTTGTTCTTGGTAGCTTTTAATGGATTTTTATTGACTGGGTCTGACTGATAAGGTTTTAAAGATTTGTTTATAGATAAGAGATACACGAAGAAGAGAGTGTTTTGTATTTTTAAAGAAAAAGATAATACTGTTAAAAGTAAAAGAATATGAAACCGATCTATTTGATTATATATTAACACATATGTTGTTATTTCTGGTAACTCTTAGGGACTTTTGCTGACTAGGACTGAATTATGAGTGTTTATAATTTGTTCATAGATAAGAGATGAGATATAACATGGGGAAGTGTTCTTTTGTATAAATGATAGGGATGGTGATAAGTTACTGAAATTGTACTTGTCTTAATGAAGAAGCAAGTCATTTCTTTATATATTTTTTCTTTATATTTTTTCTTTTCTGCACTTTTTATATTTTTCTTAGTTTGTTTTAGTCTTATTGCCATGCACTCAAAAGTCCAATTGGGCTTATTATTAGGGGATGTCTTATTTTGGGGGAAACAGGGTAGTTGGTCAGACTGAACTTAGAATAATGTGCCCAGTTCTGAGCACAATATATTATGAAACGCATTGATAATCTGAACTCTGTTTAGAGAACAACCAAGTTGATAAGAAACCTGGAAGGGAAAACAAAAAATCAATTGGAGTTTTGGATGTCCCTCTAAAGAAAACCACAGGAAGACATGATATCTGAAGAGATGAACATCTGAAGGGCTGTCATATGGAAAATAACATAAAATTGTTCCAGAATTGTTCCACTTCTACAGGAAGAACCTGTGCTTTTGCCAACAAATCCTGCCTACTATCAGGTCCTATTCAAATCAACCTATTATAAATAGCTACAAAGAGTGACTTTTGTAGTCATTCACCTATTATCCTTAGTAAATCCTATTGTCACTGCAGCCTTTGTGTTGTGACTGTCTCCTCTATAAAAAGAGATTCCACACCCAGTCTGAATGGTTTTAACCTATATCTGTTTGTCAACATATCTAAATGTGAGCCCAGTAGGTAGAGGCAACAAAAACAGTTTTTCCTCTTCTTAGCAGGCATCTTCTAACATGGCTGCAATATCATTCATTTCAACAGCTAAGTTCTAAGACAGCCTTATTGATTTCAAAGTGAAAGCCTAATCTACAAATAGTCGCTGCCCTGATCTTCATTAGCCATCCAAATGGTGGTAACCATAGTCATATACTGACTCAAGCAGGAGTAGCAAAAATGGCAAAACCACATCTCACTGACTATATTGCCACTATGATGTTGTTTTATCCACTGCTCACATGTGCACCAATCCACCTGACAAGAAGTCATAACCACACTATAAGAAAAACCAAGATGACAGATATGACATCTTAATCCAAGCCACAATTTATATGTTTTCCAAAACATACCTTCTATTCTGCACTCATACTCTTAGCATACAACACACACACACACACACAACACACACACACACACACACACACACACAAAAGGAAGTATATAGTGATTGTGACCAGGAAGGAGGTATCAAGAGTTAAACAATCATCAGTGGGGAAAAAAATCAGTTTGAAAGCTATGAAAATGGGATTATTACAAAAAGTCCTGGGGAAAAAATCAGTATTATAATACTAGACAAAACTTACGGATTTCTTCAACAATATCTGGGTCACATTCTTTGTATTTATCTACTTCTTTCTTTAGATGGTCTTTCTTCTGTTGTAAGGCACTAAGTTCCTTTATTAGTGCTGCACGTTCTGCCTAAATACATTTAATTTGGGAGAATCCAAAATAAAATAATCATCATTATCATTAAAATGTATAAAGTTTTCTGGTCACTGTGCATACAGAGAATCCAATTTCTTTCAAATGTAGCAGATAAAACTGGTGCAACATTTTTTTTCTATAACACACAAGCAAAATATAATTATGACACTAATACAGTGAGACAGAATTTTTATTTTATTTATTCAGCATATGCAAATTTAGTTTAAATAAAGTGTCAGTAATATAATTAATATGCAGACAATACAAAATAGGAGATAATATGTTAAGTTAAAATAAAACCATAATAAAATCACTGTAATATGGAGCCATGGAATTTCAATGCGATAGATGTTATAATTCGATATCTAAGGAAGCTAACCATCTAATTCGCTTCTGGTGCGGCTGCGGTGAGGTCATCCCAGGTACCTTAATATTTCCTGAGGGGACATTCTCGAACTATGAAGTATATGAAGATGTATGAAATATAGACTACCCCCCACAACAGGGGTGGGTTCCTCCCGGTTCGGACTGGATCGCCCAAACCGTTAGTGACCCACTGGTGACGTCACAGATCCGGTTCGGTCAGTGCCGGTCTATGGGCGCCGCCATCTTTTTTTGGGAATTTTTTGTGAATTTTTTACTGTTTGGAAGGTTTTTCCTGTTCTGCTGCTTGAAAAAGGGCCCTCCCGCCTGCCCCTGGGTTTATACTGACCTTTATTCCTTCGCCTGAAGCACAGCTGATCAGCTCCTCAGCTGTGTTTCGGGCTGATTGCAGCTACTGAGCATGTGCGGAAGCAAAATTGCACGAGGGAACACGCAAGCGGAGCGAGCGTGCACGCGCAAAATGTTGCGATGCGAACCGGTGGAAAAGGTAAGTGGAACCCACCCCTGCCCCACAATGGTATATTACCTTAACAGGGCAGCTAAAAAGTCTAATATAAACACATCAACCGAACTGGATATTGCATCTCTTACAGTCAAAAACTACAGAGGCAGCAATTAGACAGATTTATACTGTTATTTCTGTTAAATATATATTTCAGGGCTAAGTGCAAAAGCATGTGTATTTTTGGCAATAACGGTTCAAGTATGTGCAGATTATTAGAATGCATCTCTAGTTGCAGTCCTTATAAATCCACGTTCATGATCTAGTATGGTATGAATACTTTAAAGGAAAGTGTAACAAATTATAAAAGGATTTAGAAATAAAATAATTTCTAAAATATATTTAGAAGTAGAATTTCAAAGAAATTCCCCTCATGTAACAATATTAGTATTATTACAGAGCTGTTTTAGGTAACACAGACAACCCTGCATTCTACAGCTGCCACTTACAGAAAACCCATACTTTTATCCTGACCAGTGTAATATAAAGAATACAAAAATGTCCCAAGATTTGATAGTATCATCATGCAATAATTTTTGGGGGGCCTTTGAGCCACCACACAAAATTACACATGGCAAATGGGGCTTGATTAGTTGCTAAGCAGTGTTCTGAAATAAAACTTACAGTATCTTGCCGCCCAATTTTTGATTGCTTGATGCTTTCTTCTAAATCCTTTTTCTTCTGACAATAGTCTGAGAACTAAGGGAAAAGCAAAAGCAAATCTCAGATTATATAAACATTAATATTTATATTCAATATTCATTTTTTTCAATTTCATTTTAAGAAATAATAGTTTCAAACAGGCTTAGATTTCTCTAATATGCCTGTTAATAAGATGGCTATTATGGTTAATTAATCATAACAAAATATCCATTTACTGGAAGACTATAGTAGGGTAGCTTCTTTCTGTTGGATAACAGTATTATACAGTGCAAAAATACGTGGAGAGAAAAACACTTAACACTTAACATTTCAGCTTGCACAATAGGACTATAATACGGACAAACTGCAAGACACCTAGAACAGTGCACACTATTGCGTTCTGGATCAGTTGTGACTTCCTATATACAGTACCTTGCAGTACAACAGCTGAAAAATGACTAAGCCATGAGTGACTGTGATAAATGTATTTATCAGTTTATGTCTTTGGATGGCTATTTTCACCAGTTTCCAGTTCTAGTGTTGCTGAGATAATCATGAATTTGCATATTGAATGACAAAAATACAAGATATTTATAAAGAAACATTGATACGATATTCTATGTGTGTGTATACACACGTTACACACCTAAAACATGGTTATATAGGTGGCATGGTATATGCGTATTAAATTTATCAAATGGTTTTCCAGAGGGGTAATTACAGTTTAATTTACAGCAACAGAACACCCTCAATGGCTTATCATTCCTTGAAGATAATTTGTTAGGTTTTAAGACAGGTCTTCTCAAACCTGGGTAAATTACCTAAAATTGGGTAAAAGGGGTTTTTCTTTGGCTAATAATACACAAACCACAGGGGCATTTAAATAAGGACATTCTCATAAGTAGTAAAAAGAACTTTTTGATAGTTTTGGCAATGAAGGGAAATGTTTGGGAAGTGCTACTTTAAGGTGTCACAAGAGTTAATTGCTTTTACCACTTAATATCTCTCCAATTTCCATGAATTAATCTTAACTTAACTTTGTAGATGACAGCAGCTGCTGATAAGCTAAAAAAAAGCATTTTTAAAAGTTTGAAAGGATATAAACTCTGCATGAATATAATATAAACAGAAAAGCACTATAATCTGAATATTTTATATGTTCTGAACTTCTTAAGAATATGAATAATCAGCAATATGTCTTTTTAATATCTATAAGTACATAGCCTATTGGATGAGTTACTGTATTTTTAATGTCTCTGAAATGTTTGCTAATATAGCAATTTTTATGATCGGATTTCCAGCTAAAACTTAGAATGGTCCACAGCATATCATACAAACTATATTACTAAGGTTCTGTTGTGTTAATTCACTGACAAGTAAATTGTAGAATCTACTCTATCCACATTGCCTTTTATGGAAAAGCCTCTCAAAAGGTATTTTTGTACACGATATCTTTGTCAGGCCGAAGCCATTTTCTTTGGATCTTTGGCCTGCCACACTTTGTATTAGTTTAAAATGTATTCTTTGCTGTGGGAATTTGGGAGGGGCAGTTGCATGAGGGATGTCTGCATGTAGCCACAACAAATTCCTTCCAGATTGTCAAGGTCATCCTTTGTCCTGCACCTGACCGGAAGAAGGTGGAGTTCCTACCAATTCCTTCTAGATTGTCAAGGTCATCCTTTGTCCTGCACCTGCACAGAAGAAGGTGGAGTTCCAACCAAGCTACCAGAGGATGAAGCAATGAAGATTGGTTCATGTGATGAACTTGGGGGTGTGGGAACAAAGGATTGAACTTTCAACTGGGTGGAGAAACCCCGAAGGCTTCAGATTCGGGATTTCTCCCAGCCGTGCTGACATGGCTCTGCTAATAAATTGGAACTTTGAGGAATGCTTTGCCTCAGACTCTGATTTAATTCCAGATGCTATTCGGAACC
>QLTV01003281.1:2482241-2535489 GCA_003457575.1 Thermophis baileyi | reverse complement strand
TGTCAGGCCGAAGCCATTTTCTTTGGATCTTTGGCATGCCACACTTTGTATTAGTTTAAAATGTATTCTTTGCTGTGGGAATTTGGGAGGGGCAGTTGCATGAGGGATGTCTGCATGTAGCCACAACAAATTCCTTCTAGATTGTCAAGGTCATCCTTTGTCCTGCACCTGCACAGAAGAAGGTGGAGTTCCAACCAAGCTACCAGAGGATGAAGCAATGAAGACTGGTTCATGTGATGAACTTGGGGGTGTGGGGACAAAGGATTGAACTTTCAACTGGGTGGAGAAACCCCGAAGGCTTCAGATTCGGGATTTCTCCCAGCCGTGCTGACATGGCTCTGTTAATAAATTGGAACTTAGAGGAATGCTTTGCCTCGGACTCTGATTTAATTCCAGATGCTATTCAGAACCCTGACAATCTTTATACAGCAACTCTTTTGTTTTTGCAGCAAAGATGAAAAATCAACCTTGAATCTCAGCTTTCTACATCCCAGCATTTTAACATTTTAAACAAAAATCTCTTTCAACTTACAGTATTGCTTAGTTTAGCAAATCTTTCTGAATTGCAGAAATGATACTACACAAATTGACTTATCTGGAACTGATGAGTAAATATTTATAATCGCTTTAATAGGATATAAGACAGCCAGTGAAAGATCAGCATTTTTACATAATTATCTATCAAGCATTTCTGGTAAACCATAAATAAAACTTGAGGGCCTTGGCATTTTCTTACTAATGTTCTCCAACAACCGGTAGTATGCATAACATTCTGCTTTGGCATCTGGAAATACTGCTCTTCTTTTAAAGACGCTCAAGTTGGTTCCCAACAAATTCACACAATTTTGCATTATGCAAAGTTCTTCTTTAATCTCTGTGCTCAAGATTTTAGGATTGTAAGCATACCTAGCATGATAACCATGTTCACTTGCTTTAATAATGCATAATTTTACATACAGGATCATTTCCTGAACCCCCATATTTCTTTTAAGGCAAAAAGCTCCAAATGTTGCTATATTTCATAAAAATCAATTTGATTTAGCAATCTAGTAATGTTATTTAGTCAGTAATAGTAGTGAAAATATACCCTTAACCATACCAAAGTAATAAAGCTAAACCTTAAACAATGTTTTTTCTATCATGTTTCCCCAAAAATAAGACCCAGACTTATTTTCTTTTGGGCCCCAAAATAAGCACTCAGGCTTATTTTTGGGGAGGTCTTATTTTTTTTAATGTGCAGGAGGCAGCGAGTGCGGTGGCCGACGGGATTGGGGGCACTGCTACCGCCGGCCCCGCCCTCCCTCCCACTGTCTACTTGCCTGCAGCTG
Source organism: Thermophis baileyi (assembly GCA_003457575.1). Classification (NCBI taxonomy): domain Eukaryota; kingdom Metazoa; phylum Chordata; class Lepidosauria; order Squamata; family Dipsadidae; genus Thermophis; species Thermophis baileyi. Next base: position 2,534,161 of record QLTV01003281.1, on the reverse strand, counting down.
CAACAGGCCAAGCTCTCAGCGTGCCCCGGCTTCTGCCCTCCCTGCCTGCTCGCCCTGCTGCTGCTGGGACACTGGAGCTCTGGTCTTGCTGCGCCGCTGGAGCCACTCTCGGCAGAATGCCGCGAGGCTTGTCGCACCGGTGGAGCCAACTTGGCAGGATGCTGTGTGGTGTGGTGTGCCTTTGCGCGCACGAGCAGCTCCACCGGTGGTTGCAGAAGTTGGGCAGTGGCACAACAGGTGTCGTGGCATGGGAGGCCTAGCTGCAGCGGTCCTAAGGTAAGCGGGTGCGTGGTGTACCTCCCACTCCCCACTCCCGCCCTAGCTTGATTTTTACACCTGCGCCTTGCCCCATTTCGTACAACCAGATGATGGGCGGGGCTTAACTAGGGCTTTTTGGGGGATAGGGCTTATATTAGGCACAGGCATGAAAATCGGGCTAGAGCTTGTTTTCGCCGTAGGTCGTGTTTTCGGGGAAACACAGTACACTCGTAAACTTCCCAAAATAATTCCTGAAATTTGTGAGATATTTCAACTACGGGGAAAAAAATCACATAAAAAATAATAATAATCCTGCATAAGCATGATGCAGTTTGAATACCTTATTTGGCCAAGTGTGATTAGATGCACTTGGCCAAATAAGGAATTTGTCTCTGGTATAGAAGCACTCAGTGTACATGCAAAGCAACAGAATGATGATAATAATAATATAATTATAGCCATTAGATACACAGGTGGAATAGTAGACTGGACTAGACAGAATTAAAAGCCCTGGATAGGAAGTCCAGAAAAATAATGACAATGAATCATGTCCTTCATCCTCACAGAGACATAGACAGACTCCACCTAACAAGGAAAATAGGTGCCTGTGGAATGTTGCAAGTACATCAGATGATGATGAAGGAAAAAAAGGAGCATTGCAAGAATATCTAAAGGACAGTGAAGAAGATATTTTGAAGCTAGTATACCACCAGGAAGGCTTACTGACTACTGGAGAGACCAAACTGACTTACAAGAAAGACCAGATGAAGAACAGAATGGAGGCATGGGAAGACAAAGCATTACATGGCCAATACTTTTAAAAAAAGAGCAGGGAAAACAGTTACATTATCTTGGTTATTTTATCTTTAAATTTTCTGAATTTATATTATCCTCATAAATTAACCACTGGGATAGGACAGCTTAGAGAATGTACTTCCTGTTTCATAGCAATAGACATAAAGTACCCTGACCCAGTCCTTTAGATTGGCCAATAATGGGATATTTTCACTGGAATTGTTTCCTCTGCCTTGCTAGACAGAGCATTTCATTCCTACTGAATAGTAACCTTGCATTGGACAACTGAAAGACAGGAATAATTCTTCCTGTTCTTGGGCCATATCCGTCATCGGATGTTAGCGATCCTATTTTTATCAACAGCCGCACGAAAAAGTGCTCTTGAGTTTTGTCCAAATTAGTTCCTTAGATTTTGAAGCCATGACGTTCTTCTTCTGCCTGGACCTCGTTTGCCTTCAATTTTTCCCTGGAGGATTAAGTGAAGTATGCTGTATTTTTCTGGGTGTCGCATCACATATCCAAAATATTCTAACTTTTGCTTTTTTATGGTTCTGATTATTTCCCTTGGCTTTCCCAGGTGGCTTATCACCTCCTCATTTCTGATTTTGTGAACCCAGCTTATACGTAACAGCCGGCTGTAAATCCACATTTCAAATGCTTCTAGTCTCTTCAAGTGGCTTTCTGTCAGAGACCAACTCTCTACTCCGTAGAGAAGGATAGAAAAGATGTAACATCTGACAAGCCTGATTTTCAATCTTAGGCTTATGACATGACTGAAGACCTTTTTCATTTTGAAGAATGCTGTTTGAGCTTTCTCTATCTTTGTTTTTACTTCAGTGGTCATGTCCCAGCTTTCATGCAAATTAGAACCGAGGTACATGATACTTTTGACTTTTTCTAGTGGTATTCCTTCCGAAGTTATCAGTGGTAAATTAATGGGTTGTTTGCTGACGACCATGATCTTGGTTTTTGAGGTGTTAAGCTTTAAGCCGTATTTTTCAGATATTTCTGTAACTGTTGATGAGGAGCTCAAGGTCTTCATGCTTACTGGCAAGCAGAACTGTATCATCAGCATATCTTAAATTGTTGATCTGAACACCGTTTACTTTGAGGCCAGCATCAATGTTTTCCAGTGCTCCGTTGAAAATTGACTCAGAGTAGATATTAAACAACAGCGGAGACAGAATACAGCCCTGTCTGACCCCTTTTCATATTTCTGCATCCTCTGAGTATTTTTGGTCTAGTCTCATGCCAATATAGATTCTTTATGATTTGTATCTCTTTGTCATCTAGTCCCACTTGTTTCAGGATTTGTAATAGTTTGCTGTGTCTTATTTTATCAAATGCTTTTTCAAAATCAATGCACATGTAAACACTGTGATTGACGTCTCTACAATGCTGTACAAGAACTTGAATGCTGAATAGGGCATCTTGTGTACCAAGATTGTTTCTGAAACCAAATTGTGTGTTACTTAGACGCTCCTCAATTTTGTTGTAATTCTTGTGTGAATTATTCTCAGGAATATTTTCAGGGCATGACTCATTAAGCTTATTGTTCTATATTCGGTACACTTCTTTGCATTTATTTTTGGGGGGATTGTCACAAAGGTTGACTTTAGCCAATCATTTGGCATCTTTCCTGTTTCATATATTCGATTGAAGAGCTGCAGTAAATTTCTTCCCATTGTCTTCCAGCAATTTTAAAATTTCTACTGGGATATCATCAGGTCCTGTGGCTTTTCTTGTTTTTGCTATTTTTATTGCATGTTCAACCTCCTCCATAGTGATGTTGGTCCAGTTGTTATACTTCCCATATCAATATCATCCCTAGTGTCCTCAAAAAGTTCTTCAATATATTCCTTCCATCTTATTAGTTTTTCATCCTCATCCAAGATAATTTTCCCTTCCTTGTCAACTAAGTTGTTCAGGCAAGAATATTATGAAATGAAAAAGGGGAAAGCATAAGTTAGATATTAATACCACTTATATTCATTTCTTCATCATACATTTTTAAAGAAACAATTTTCCTATTTTCCTTTTCTATGGCTAGAATATAATTTTTTTATTGGCCAAGTGTGATTGGACACACAAAGAATTTGTCTTGGTGTATATGCTCTCAGTGTACATAAAAGAAAAGATACGTTCGTCAAGAATCATAAGATACAACACTTAATGATAGTCCAAGGTACAAATAAGCAATCAAATCATATTAGAAACCAGTCAATGTAAATCGTAAGGATACAAGCAACAAAGTTACAGTCGTATAGTCATTAGTGGGAGGAGATAGGTGATGGGAACGATGAGAAGATTAATAGTAGTGCAGACTTAGTAAATAGTTTGACAGTGTTGAGGGAATTATTTGTTTAGCAGAGTAATGGCGTTCGGGGAAAAACTGTTCTTGTGTCTAGTTGTTCTGGTGTGCAGTGCTCTATAGCGTCGTTTTGAGGGTAGGAGTTGAAACAGTTTGTGTCCAGGATGTGAGGGGTCTGTAAATATTTTCACAGCCCTCTTTTTGACTCGTGCAGTATACAGATCCTCAATGGAAGGCAGGTTGGTAGCAATTGTTTTTTCTGAAGTTATATTTCTTGTCTTTATAAACCTGAAGATAGACCTGGTTTTACTGTCTCTTATTTTTATTTTATTTATACGCATGACTTCAAGAGATAATAATTATCTTCAAAATGTGGTAACAGTTAGAAATTAAAAAAATAATAAATAACATTTTATTATATCTTATAGGAAACTGTTGCTTAAATGTTAATATAGTGAAAATTATTAAAATGTATCAATTGTAGTGAGGATCAGTTTAAATATAAATGGGAAACTAGAATTTGACCATACATATATACTGGTTTTTAAATATACATCTATTCTCTACTATCTGTAAATGTTACAATCTCTCATTATGTATACATTGTATGTACAATTATACATACAGTTTACATCTCACATGTATTTTTCACATCCTTGGATAAACTTATATGGGGGCCAAGAATAAAACCTCTCTTATAGCTTAAGTAATCTCAATATAGGTAGGTAGGATAGTCTGAGATAGTTCTTAGCAAGTATGAATTTTCCCTTCATAAAGTGACACATCCTGGGTAACATGTTGATTTAACAATCTTTATTCTTTTTACTATGACATTTACAGCTTTAAAAAATGTTTTTTTCTTGTTGACCATCTTGAAATTTAGATCAGAATTGCTGTGCAGGAAGAAAATGTCTCTATTGAGTTGAACTTGATTATACTATTATGTAAATGTTGTTGTGTTGTGTTATAGAAATTGATTGCCACTGTCTTCTTTTAGGATCTTTTTCCAACTTATCAGTCTTGGTCACAAATCCTAGGAAATCCTGGTAGTTTCTCATTCAAGTACTAATCAGGTTTATCCCTGCTTATTTATTTTCAGAGATTAGCGAAGCTTAGAAACTGCTGAACCGACTTTAATTCTCCCTTCCAGAGTGATTTTGATGAAAATTAATTTGCCCCATTGTTAATAACAAGAAGTAGACCGTGCTGGGAAATATTGAATTCCTCCCAAACTGCTCCCTAGCCTAGTATTGATTTACAGAATGGCAGAATGGCAGGGGCATTCAGCAGAAGAGTTTCAAGAGTTAACCAAGATCAATAAAGTCATTCCAAAGTCTTTTGGGTTCTGCCAGACCACAGCCTTTATGGAATCATTTGGCAAAACTTTTGAAACCTGGTATGTTTGTTTCAGGTTTAAAAGAAGACACATTTTCCATTTCACAAAAGCCCTGCATGCATAGTTTACAATTGTTCCCTAATACACACTTACAAGAATTCTCAAAAAGTTATAAACTGGGCCAATGTGGAAAACAAGTCATTCTTCCTCTCCGCATCTGGCAAGCTGAATTCTGTCCAAACATATGACTTATATTTCAATCTCAAAAGCAAAGTTAGACATAATATTTATCATTTCAAATCAGACAATTCTTCTCTAATAAAAATAGGGCATTCCTAATAATGATTACATTTGAAGAGTCTGACCTTCTGGTTACTACTTAATAGAAGTGACTAGGTCAAAAATGTATGAAAGATACATAGAAGAAATAGCAGCAAAATGAGACCTGAGCAAACCAAACACATGATCTTTGGTAAGGTTCTTACTATCGCACTGTAACAGAAAATTCTTAGCATCTTTTTACCTTCATCCTGCATGATTGTAGTGTCTGCTTGTTTTTGCATTATTCTTACTTAGTTATTATAGCAAAACTATCTACAGTATGATAAAGAAGTGAGTACACCCCCTCACATTTTGTAAATATTTAAGTATAACTTTTCATGTGACAACACTGAAGAAATGACACTTGGCTACAATGTAAAGTAGTGAGTATACAACTTGTATAACAGTGTAAATGTGCTGTCCCCTCAAAATAATGCAACACACAGCCATTAATGTCTAAACTGCTGGCAACAAAAGTGAGTACACCCCTAAGTGATAATGTCCCTCCCTGGAGTCATGTGACTCGTTACTGGTACAAGGTCTCAGGTGTTAAGGGGGAGGTGTGTTAAATTTGGTGTTATCGCTCTCTCTCTCTTATATTGGTCACTGGAAGTTCAACATGGCACCTCATGGCAATGAACTCTCTGAGGATCTGAAAAAATGAATTGTTGCTCTACATAAAGATGGCCTAGGCTATAAAAAGATTGCCAAGACCCTGAAACTGAGCTGCAGCACGGTGACCAAGACCATACAACAGTTTAACAGGACAGGTTCCACTCAGAACAGGCCTCGCCATGGTCGACCAAAGAAGTTGAGTGCCCGTGCTCAGGGTCATATCCAGAGGTTGGTTTTGGGAAATAGACGTATGAGTGCTGCCAGCATTGCTGCAGAGGTTGAAGGGGTGGGAGGTCAGCCTGTCAGTGCTCAGACCATACGCCGCACGCTGCATCAAATTGGTCTGCAGGGCTGTCATCCCAGAAGGAAGCCTCTTCTAAAGATGATGCACAAGAAAGCCCGCAAACGGTTTGCTGCAGACAAGCAGACTAAGGACATGGATTTCTGGAACCATGTCCTGTGGTCCAATGAGACCAAGATAAACTTATTTGGTTCAGATGGTGTCAAGCGTGTGTGGCGGCAACCAGGTGAGGAGTACAAAGACAAGTGTGTCTTGCTTACAGTCAAGCCCCACCTCCAAAACGACCACTGCCTTGCGAAAGAAGCTGAGGGTAAAGGTGATGGACTTGCCAAGCATGTCTCCAGACCTAAACGCTATTGAGAATTTGTGGGGCATCCTGAAACAGAAGGTGGAGGTGCGCAAGGTCTCTAACATCCACCAGCTCCGTGATGTCATCAGGGAGGGGTGGAAGAGGACTCCCGTGGCAACCTGTGAAGCTCTGGTGAACTCTATGCCCAAGAGGGTTAAGTCAGTGTTGGAAAATAATGGTGGCCACACAAAATATTGACACTTTGGGCCCCATTTGGACATTATCACTTAGGGGTGTACTCACTTTTGTTGCCAGCAGTTTAGACATTAATGGCTGTGTGTTGCGTTATTTTGAGGGGACAGCACATTTACACTGTTATACAAGCTGTATACTCACTACTTGACATTGTAGCCAAGTGTAATTTCTTCAGTGTTGTCACATGAAAAGATATACTTAAATATTTAGAGTCCCTTGGGAGTTGGGCGGCATACAAATTTAATAAATAATAATAAAATAATAATAATAAATAATATTTACAAAATGTGAGGGGGTTGTACTCACTTTTGTGACATACTCAGAGGTGGGTTTCTCCCGGTTCAGACCAGTTCACCCGAACCGGTAGCGACCTGCTGGTGACATCACGATGATGTCACCGGTCCGGTCCAGTTGGTGCCGGTCCGTGGGCGCCGCCATCTTTTTTTTTTAATTATTTTTTTTTTGAAAAAAAATATTTATTTTTTCTTCTGCTCATGTGCAGAAGCCGAGTTTCCGGCACTATGCATGTGTCGCCATCTTGTTTTCGGTGGATTTTTTAAAAATTTTTTTTATTTTTTTGCACTGCACATGTGCGCTTGCGCGCAAAGCACGCACATGCCCACGATGCGCGGCCACGAGGCACGGGAGGAAGCGAACCGGCAGAGAGGTAAGTTAGAACCCACCCCTGGGCATACTATATGTGTGAAGCAACAAGGAAGCTTTGTTTATCAGCTGACCTGATACATAGTCTAATTCTGATTAGGTTGGAAAGAAGTGATTGGCCCAGAACCTCCAGCTGGCTTCTACCACCCCCCTCCCCCAGTTCAGCATATCAACCACTGTACCATGCTGATAGTACCATAAGAATAGTAAATTTATTCTATAGACTGGAGAACATGAATCAGTTACATTGCCCTAGAATTTTGTTAGGGTAAGCTAGCCTTTACCAAGTTTTTAAACCCTAACAGCAAATATTTAATCAAGGGCCAGCTAATTCTTAGATTCAGGGCACTAATCTTAAAAAAATAAAATGTTAAAAAAAATCACAATATTTTTTTCAAAGTATTTCATGTGATCTCACATATCACTAAAAGTTTACATCATCTTAAGTAAGAATATCAATATCTTATTGCCTGGTATTATTTCTGCTTTATAATTTTGTTTTATTATTTTCATATTTGCTAACACTAGAGATTATTTTCATATTTGATAAAATTAAAGATGGCATGTACGCAGTGATGCTTTGATGTCTACAGTGCCAGACGTAATTTAACAATATATACTTCAGGCTAGTGCAATGAACTAGCCGGGAGTACATATTATCAATGAAACTAGCAATATTCGATTCATAGTAAATTGCATAGCTAAAATTACCTTTTGAAATACCAACTCAGCATATTTTTAAAAAAGATTCTTCCATTCATTGTTTTAATATGTCTAATATTCCATTTTTTCTTATACCGGTGTAATCAACACAAATGTAGCTGTTCTATTCATATCTAAGTCTTAGAGCGCTCTTCATTTCTATATTACTTGTTGAAAATATTTCTGTCATCCTAGCAATACTTCCTCTGATCTTATTTATGATTCCTTCTTTTTCTCTACACTGTACCACTTTTCACTGAAATGGCAGCTGTACTGTCCTGCAAATCAAACTGTGCATGTTCTGAGTAGCCTTGATGTAATCTATATTAACCTTTAAATGCTCTAAGTTCTTCCTTCCCATCAAGGAACCAAGAGTTCCTGGCCTCTAACAATTGGAATGCAGCCAGGGTTCTGATAGCACAGGTGAACTTCTCCCAGCGTAGAGTAACAATGAAATAAACGTCACTAGAAAAGCATTTGTCTCTTATGAAGGTAATGTACACTAACACTGCTCTGCCAATAATAAATAATAAATACAAGGATCATGAGAAACATTCAATTAACTAGATGGCAGAAGAAATATGTGTTAGTTGGTAATTGCATGTGTGGTAAAAAAAATATCGTAATATTGGTATTGCATGTGGTAAAAAATAATCATAATATTGATGTTTTTATAAATGAAAAACTAGGAAAAAAATGTTCCTTTATATTGTATTAAGAGGAGCAGGATAAAAAAGCAACTCAGTAGACAGAAAAAGTATATTTGCAAACATTTTTAAAGTTATCCAAGTAATATCCAAATACAACTTTGCATCTGGTTGTCCAACTTTTATATCTCTAAGATAAATAGCGTTCATAAAAACTATCACATTTTCAGGTCTCTGTTTCATGAAGTTATTAATGGTGCTTAAAGCCCTTGCATGGTAAGTTCATTACTTGTGCAAAATGACAATAAAGAAGCTTCCTCTATCTACTAGCAGCTCAGCAGAACAACATTCCATTTTATTTACATAAGTTTCAGTTTTGTTAAGGCAACCTAATAAGCTTTCTGGATATTAAGATTATTGAACCTGACACTCCAAGGCTTTCTCTCATATTCCCATGTTCATCAAACTGTAACACAGATCAAACCCTCTAAAAATGTTAGTGTAGTGTAGTAGAGAGCAGGGGTTCCCAACCTGTGGGCCACCGCCCACTACTGGCTGTGGCCTATTCGCAACCGGGCTGCATGAGCCTGCCACTCACAGAAATGAATCTGTGTGTGCGCGCACACCTGCCCCTCACACAAAACCATCCCCTTCCCCCCCCCGTGCCAGGCCGCGAACCTGGAACGGTTGGGGAACATTGGTGTAGTGTGAGTGTGTGTGTGTGTGTGTGTGTGTGTGTGTGTGTGTGTGTGTGTATGCAGGAGCCTGTATTTACAAACAAGGTAGTCATCAAATGAGACTGCATATTTCCATATTTAAATTCCTTTTTCTTCATGTTCTGCACCTTTTATTTTTTTCTATTTTTTAGTTTGTATTAATTATCTTAATGTTCAATAAAATTACTATAATAAAGTGTGGAAGATACCTGCCTGCCAGTAAGAAGGTACTAGAGCCAAATCACTTTCAGCCTGGAAGAGACTAATACATTTTTGAATATGGTAAGAGAAACAAAATAAAGCTACTAAAACCTGCTCAGTACAAATGTCTTATTAGAGTATTTGATAAGGGGAAAGGTCATACATTACTAAACGTCTACAATCATTCTTGCATAAGAATTATTCTTATGGTCAATACAATCATCAAATGATCATGTATCTCCAAGAGCACAGTCCACTACACAGTTAGCATGCAAACTTTACTCAAAATAAGTTAAATTACACAAGCCCAGAGACTTGTTTTCTTGACAGGGACAGTCAGATGCTGCTGCTAGTCCAAACTATTATGGGTGTGGCTCATCATATTCCAACAGACCAACGGAAACATAATGAATTTCACAGCAGAACCAAGCCAAATTGTTCTGCTTGAATTATAATATTATTTGGTGAAAGAAGCATGGGATTTCCATTTTCTGTGTATTAAAAAGATAATACAGTTGAAAATTTTGTATCCACTATCTCAGAGTTCCCCGACCAGTTGCAGACCACTTGCAAACAGCTCACAGCCCACTAGTGGGCAGCAGCCCAGAGGTTGGGGACTCCTGGTCTAGCTCAATGATTATATTGGAGTTTGTCAAGGATTTATTTACACACACTTTGTTTGCAGATCGAGATACACACACACACACTTCTTAAATCTGCAACAGGTAGTCCTCGACTTAGGACCATTTGTTCAATTATGACATTTGCAGTCTTCTTGCTCCCATTGCTGACCAAGCATGCCCAGCCTGGCCCTTTGGGAGACAGCTGCTGGCCACACAAGACTTTCTTTCCCAGATTGTGCATGGCAATTTCTTCATGAGACACGGGTAAGATGGCCTCATGTAGCCAGCAGCTGCCTCACAAAGAGCCAGGCTGGGCATACTTTATTGGCAGCAGGAGCAAGAAGACAGTGAAGGGCAGCTGGGGAGGGCAGCTGGGTGAAGTGGAGGGCAACAGGGGGCTTGGAGTGGAGGGTTGTGAGGCTGCTTGCAGCTGGGACTGGGCTGGGGCAGCTCTGGCTTCCCAGGGCAGCTGTGGCTTTGTGCTGCTTTGTTTGCCTGGGCCATGCTGCACAAAAGCTTATGGGCTTTTTGCAGCATCAAAGCCATGGCATGCCAAGAAGCCCCTGAGCTGCAGTGTGGCAAGAAGTTCCAGAGCTATGTGATTCTGGGACTTCCCACAAGACAGGATGCAGGGCAGCCAAAAGGGCAGAGATGGGAGGGAACAGGCAGTTGGGGGAGGAGGGGGGAGAACTCAACGTGAGAGACAGTCCCTTAGCTTGGAAGAAACAAGAGTTGGGGCTAGGAGGGACCAATTCCTGAATGGCTTAGATTGGGTGGGTCCTCACCAATGACCAGTGGAATTTGGTTAATGATGGCAATGGGGAATGCCAAGACTGCCTTCGCTAAGCAACACAGTCACATGAGGTCATGCTTTACATTACATTGCTTAGTGACAGAAATTCTGTCCTAATTGTAATCATAAGTCAAGGACTACCTGTATTCTGTCTCAAATACTGTACAGGTCAGAAAGGATTATGCTATTTATTAACTAGCATATAATTTTCATCTTAGTTTCAGGAAAAACACCTTTAAAAATTTCCAGACATTATAATCTGCTTTTTTTCATCCTTGCCTCTTTATTTACTGTTTTTCACATCTTTAGTGTTTATGCTAATCTGTTTGTATATATTTGTGTATGTTAATAGATGTTTGTGTATAGTTGCTTTAAGATCTTTAAAAATTTGGTTATGAAATGACACATAATTGTTTCCACTACATTGCTATCAATCTTGAGAAAAGAGGGGGAAAAAGCACAGCCGCATCTTAATTTTTTTAATCCCACCTTTATTATTTTTATGAATAACTCAAGGTGGCAATTGCAATTGTAATAAAGGTAGTACTTCACTTACAACCCCAATTTAGCCCAGGATTGTTGTAAATTGTTATGGATGTTATGTGGTCACCTTGCTCAACAACTGCAACTCCAATTATTTCTACTGTGGTCGTTAAGCGACTGCATGAGTCATTAAGCAACTGTGCAGGAGTGCACAGGGGAGGCTTTTGGAGGCCTGGCAACCACCAATGTGCAGAAACCTGCTGCAGGTCAGGAACAGGGGTGAAATGCTACCAGTTCGGCTGGTTCTCCAGAACCGGTAGTAACAAAGTAACAAAATGCTTTTAAAAAGTAAAAAAAAAAAAAAAGGTTCCCACGAGGGTGGCACAGCTGATTGGCACAGCTGATGAACCTTTTTTTTAAACTTTTTAAAAAGCATTTTTTACTACCTATTCGCTGGAACTGGTAGTAAAAAAATGCTTAAAAAAGTAAAAAAAAGTCCCCACTCTCAGCTGTTTGACAATCAGCTGAGGGGGGGGGGATCTGGAACCTTTTTTTTTTTTTACTTTTTTACTGTTGTGTTATTTTGGTGCAAAGTGTGATAGTTTGGTTTTTGAGCTCTTTGTGGCTCTGTGAGATTCCTGCTTGTTGTTGCAAGGGCCATTTTGTGTGCTTTTGCATTGTGTGAGTCAGTTGTGTAGCTTTTGTGTTGTTTGTGTGTGCAGTGTGAAAGTTTTTGAACTCACCCGGTCACATGACCATGACCACCAAGCCACGCCTACCCAGTCACATGACCAAGCCACGCCCACCAAGCCACACCCACAGAACCAGTAGGGAAAATTTTTAGATTTCACCACTGGTCAGGAGGCCTTGACTGACTAGAACGACTGGCATGTGAGCCTTTTCTCTGCCCCACTACTCCTGGAAGGCCTTAGCCAGTAAAACCCACTGGCACATGGAAACTTGTTGCAGGCTTGGTCCACTGGTGTACAGGCCTCCTCACTCCCCCTCCACTCTTGAGAGGTCTAGGCCTTTTACCTGCCCCGTCATGCCTAGATGTTCTTGGCTAGCTAGGCCCACTGATGCATTTAGAGCCTGCTTAAAAAATACAGTAGCACAATTTGTCACGAAGCTACCTGTGACAAATGAAAGCTGATCCTATATTGGGCTAGGCACCTCTGTCAGAAGCTGCCAAAAAAAAAAGACACTGGCAATTTTTGTGCTGCTGGGCCCTGATACAGGTTGTGTCCTGCAAGTCCCTGAGTGGCTGGGTGGTAAGGAAGTTGGAGGCCTGCAAGCTGCAGCTGCTTCATGTGCACTGCAGCTGGCCTGAGCTCCCTTGGGTGGATGAATGGCTGCAGGGACAACGGCAGGGGGGGTTGGATGCTGCAGCATCCCTGCAGTCAGTCATTAAGGGTGAATGATACAGGAGTGCTGCACCGGCTGTAATTTTTAAACCAGGTTATAAGTAGCTTTTGGGGAAGGTGTCTGTCATAACTTTGACAGTTCGGAAGTTGAAGACTATCTGCATTTGCGTTTCTACAGTATTACAAATTACCACAAATGTAAACAAGTAGCAGAACTGTACCTCAACCTTATTAATGGCACTCTTAGAAGCTTGGGAAAAATGTAAGTTTGAGATAATCCTTCTGTAGCCTGACATCTTGATATCTTTGAAAGGTAAGTGATTGTTGATGGGGGGGATGGGTGTAGGGTGCAGAGGAGTTCCAACTGGCTGTGAGATCCCCAGAGGCAGGATGCAGAGCATGGGGTATCTCAGTGGGTGGGTGGGAGGCCTTGGGAGACTGGAGGCACGTGGCTTGTGCCTGTACACCCGAGGCACCCCATATTCCACTTAAACACCTGCGCATTCATTTAACAAGTGCACTGGAGAGAGCAGAGACTCCTTAAGTGAGGTGGTTCATTTAACACCATCCCAATTTTCGAATGCAATGGGCAGGATCTATTATGGTTGTAACTTGAGGATTACCTGTATGTTGCTTTAAAAATCCTCTCAGTGAAGATGACCAATTTAAATGTAAACATTCTCATCCTCTAAGGCACAACTTTTGAAAGGGAACCATTCCTTTATTGCTTCCCTACAGTTGACTCCAATATATATATATTGATGCTAACTATGGCAATGGATATAAAGATCCAAAAAGTATACAGTAGGTAACTACACTATAGTGAAGACTATTGGAATTAAGTGATAGACAGCGAGATGGGCAGTATATAAATAAATAAATTTAAAAATAAAATAATTTAATAAATCAAATATGTAGAATGTGTAAACCAAATTTAAACTCTTCCAAACATTACATTACAAAGTAATTAATGTGTCTTTTGCCTATTAAATGAACAGCTTTTACAAATATCTAAAATTTAGTCACTAGCTTATATATATGACTCAAAACCAATAAAAAGCTCAGCACTACTAACTGTAAATATTTGAGAAAAAAACACTAGTAAGTTCAAACAATACAAATAGTAAAATAAAATAATAAAAAATACTTAAACATAATGAAGATACAACACAACTAAGTTAAATGAGAAAATACTTATTTGGAAATATTGTTATTTAGTGATCACTGTATTTACATAATAGGAGGCATGTAGAATTACCTGATTCTGCAGTTCTTCCAATTTACATTTTCTTGTGTGCAATGCTTTACTTGGGAAGGCCCAAAAATAATTTGATGTTCCAATCCTATCAGTGTCTACCATACCATCATCAACTAAGCTTTGTAAGATATCCTTCACTGACATAGACGCTGTCAAAGAAATAATTGTAATTATTATTTTGAAAACTTATATAGTTTTCAACTTATATAGATTAGGGAAAACTAATCTATTATTCATTAAAACATCAGAGAGAATAATAAAGATTCAGAATGTCCTTTGAGAAGTTTTCAACAATTCCTTTGCAAATTACCACAAAATAGCAGATGGCAAATTAGGCTTACTTATGTGTACAGCAACTCAACACACAGAGTTCCTTTTAAATCACTGCCACGAAAAAATAGCAAAAAAGATTAATTTACATAGCTTTTTCTTGTAAGAAACTAGATTTGTAACAGAACAGGATACCAATGGGACAATTCCAATTCTGTTAGTACATAGAATAAATATCAAGAGGATCCTTCAGCATAGATCCAGAGGAATTTCAAATTCTTCCCAGTCCATTATTATTTCTCTGAAGGAACTCTGAAAAAACATTGGTTTTAAATCACTTTTCCCATTAATGTATCTAACATGATGTACTCCTCTGAACTAGTTGATTTTCCCTGGGATCTATCCTTCCCATCTCTTGAGATCAGAACACTTTTTAATATATGAAGTCAAATCAAGAAGAAATTAATCTGCACACTGAAAATTCAGGTTTATGAAATCAGTCCAAAAAAATATATACGTATTAGGTAACTTAGCTCAAATATTATATACAATCTGCAGAATAAGTAAATGGCAATGCTGTTGAAAATACCTTTATCTGCATCTCTGTTATCTATACTGAACACAGAGATTACATAACTGAATTGACTTGTCAAACTAGCAAGGAAACAGGGTTAGGGGTTACGTTTTGTAGTTACACCCTAAACATTTACATATACATACATACATGCATACAAATATATTATGCATTCCACAAACAACAGTAATTTTTGTAAGCTATTATGTCTCATAGAAATATCAATTTTACCCTAAATCTATTTATCTGAATTAAAGTAAAGTCAAATCTATTAAATATAAGGGACCAAAAAGGTATTCCACTTTCCTCTAGAAATTCCCCATTAGGAGTACAGTGAATAAATTTTACTTCTCCATTATCCACTTGATCTATATATGAATTATACATGCACACATAAACACACACACAAAATAGTATACAGTATATAGAATTTATACAATCAGTAGTAGTAGTTAATCTCATCTAATTTATTACCTGTTCCTATGTTACCATTATGTAGGATTCCCTAATGAATTTTGAAAGCATTTCAGGTCTTTGTAATCGTACAAATGTGTCGTCCTGTCAAACATTATGTAAAATATGCAGCAAACTGAAAACATCATGAATTCATAGTGCATAGAACACATAAGAGAGAGTTTGGTGTAGTGCTTAAGGTGCTGGCCTAGAAACCAAGAGGCTGTGAATTCTAGGCCTTTTTTACACATGAAAGCCAGTGGGGTGACTTTGCACTCTCTCAACTCAATCTGCCTCACAGGGTTGCTGTTATATGGAAAATAGGAAGCTGGAGTGTGAGGTAATTTCACACACTTGAGTTTTATATAAATATATAAAAGACAGAATAGTAATATTTTTAAAGATCTGAAAAGTCAAGAGATTATGGCATAAACCGATAAAATGGTTATTGGCAAACTTGTGTCATACCGAAAAATCTTGGACAGCACTTAGAAAATCTGCACAATGACAAAATTTCTATCTGTGAATTACAAAAGGTCCCACTGCTTGGGTTCACAGATATATTATGCCAAAACATAACATCCTAGGTTCTTGAGACAAACTTGATATGAATGAAGGCTAACATCAGCTAAAGAACTGGCAGCTGTAATTTACATTGTTGTGTATATAAAAATTAATGTGGATAGTGGATGCGGTAGTACCTGGAGATGGAAGAATAGAAGAGGAAGAACTGGAGAAAATCACAAACCATAAACACCTGCAAATGGAATGACTATGGCAAAAAAAAAAAAAAAAAAAAAAAAAAAAAGCAAAGATAGTGTGAATAGTAATAGGTGCCTTGGATGCAATCCCAAAACATATGGAGCACCATTTGAACATCATCAGCACTAACAAAATCATAATCAGTCAGTTGAAAAAGGCAGCTTTACTTGGAACATCTTACACCCTGAGATGATATCTTTAACATCATCAAACAAAAACATCTGCCTATCCCAGGTCCTTGGGAAAAACTTGATCGATGGTTAAAAATGCCAAATTGAGTTTAAACATCTGGCTGACTGTACAACTAATTATAATAATGTCTTACATAGAGCCAGTTTGGTCTAGTGGTTAAGGCACCAGTCTAGAGACTGTAAGTTCTAGTCCCACCTTAGACATGAAAGATGGCTGAGTGACTTTGGGCCAGTTACTCTCTCTCAGCCTAACTCATCCCACAGGGTTGTTCTTGTGGAGAAAATAGGATGAATATTAAATTAAACTACCAAACCCGGTTAGATCCAATTTTCAGAC
Source organism: Thermophis baileyi (assembly GCA_003457575.1). Lineage (NCBI taxonomy): Eukaryota > Metazoa > Chordata > Lepidosauria > Squamata > Dipsadidae > Thermophis > Thermophis baileyi. Next base: position 2,517,643 of record QLTV01003281.1, on the reverse strand, counting down.
TTCTGTGAGAGTAAGAACATGATGTCTTTGGAAAAAACAAAAACCCTTCAAATGGAATTATGACTCAAGCTTAGAAACAATCAAGTCTAGGTACTCACTTATTCCTTTTTCTTTCGAAGCAATTTTCTCAATATCCTTTAACTGGAATACATCTTTCTGATACCAAAAAAGTGAGAAGAAAACAGTTTGTTTTGTAATGTGTTCCTATTATAGCAAAGGACAGAAACATTACTGAACTCACTAAATTCTCTCACTAAATGCATTGCAAGAATAAAAGAAGAAAAACTATGTTAAAAATAATTTAACCAGACTATTAGAAGACATTTTCTGATAAGAATGAAAAAACCATCGGATCACTTGCATTTCCTCAAAAGACACATGCATTTCCCTGCTTCTAAAGTAATTGCATCCTGCTATTTACTAAATACTAGTTACTGTATTTCTTCTTCATTTCTTCTAACGTTTTTAGACAGTGATATCAATAACTGCTTATGTGTGTTTTGGATCTGTTCTAGAATTATCCTTTTCAGATATAAAATTAGATGGAACTGTTGCTGCAGGATCATGTAAAGGAATATCTTTAAAAACCACCCAAAGTAGACAATAATAAGCAAATATTTGTGAAAGTAAGAACATTCAGTTTGGCTCATTTTTAAATTTAGAAAGCACTAAATCAAATGAAATTCTTTTGTTCAGAATTCTACAGCCAAATAGTTTTATAGACTTTATAAATTTCACATGCAATTCAAAATAAAGTACAAAGAAAACAAATATATTAACATGAAAAATAGTCTTCTTTATAGCACTGAAATATTATATGACTCAGAGCTCTACACATAAAAATATGATAATATTCCAGATTAAAGAGATATTTATTCATGTATGCATCTTCCTTGCTCCACCATTTATGATGAAAGTAGACTAACATTAGGATGTCTTTAATAATTACAGGTTCCTGATTCATCAGTCTTTTTATCTATACTAAAATAGTTTTCCTCAAATAAAATATATAAAACACTATATACATTTCTTAGACTATTTTGAATGTTTTACATTAAAAGGCAATTTATCAAAGGTGAGTTGTCAGATTGAGAGTAGAATTCAAGAAGAGTTCATTATACCACAGAGAACGTCTAAAATTTGTATGCCTTTTTTGACATGATCATTTTTCCACCTGAGTTTACATGATAAATTACTCTTAGGCATCATGGAAGTGACTACAGCCATTAGTATATATAGCAAGGACCTTTAACCAGTCCACTTGGCAACTCTGTATTTTCAAATCAGATTCTCAATTTCTTTAAAAAAAAATCCAAAGTAATAGAAAGCAACAACAAATATTACTTACTGTTTCAAAAAAGATTTCCATCATTCGAGTTCTCTTCTCTTCAACGCTCAGACCTCTTTTCTTTGACTAAATAGGAAAAGCCATGGTACATAAATAACTGCATTCAAAACCAAAAATCTTAGGTACATAAGTTAAAATGAAGGACTACACTGAGAGACTGAAGAGTCTCAACCTATCTGATGGGCATCAGCTTTGATAGACTTTGTGAAAACTTCCCACACAATTTATTTGCAGTTTTATATATAAAATTATATTCAAAAGATGATATATCTGATTTCAGTCATAAAATTAGTTTTATATGTTTATATGCATAGATTTTACTACCTATAGTAATTTAATGTATTTTTTTCTTCAACAGAAATATCAATATATGCAACTACTTCAAAACTATTAAGTTTAAACTACTTCAAAACTACTTCAAAACTCAAATATAAAACTTGTTTCTGATGTGTTTGTTTCATTTATCCTGTTGAAAATACAAGGAATGTTGTCTTGACACTGTAGAATCATATATTTTTGTCTGATTTATATTATTCCATAATAATTGTCTACATGCATGTCACAATAAAAATATAAAATAATTTAACACAAAACAATGTATAATCAAACATTTGGTTGATTCATAAAATATATTTATAAATTACAAAGTAAATGTATAAAACAAACTCATAACAACTCCAAAAATGAACAGATTTATTTAGCAATAATGTTACACATGCCAAAGTTGTGAGTAGATACAATATTAACTACTGAAGATACTATTACCCTTCCCTGGCAATGCTTTTATTTACATACTCTTTAACCTATTATAATCAATTAAACAGTGTGGACAGCAACAGCTGTTAAGTTTCAAAAACTCAATAGCAAAACATTTGTTCAACTTTCAACAACAGGTTTTAAGACTAGTAGTTGTAAATGATGTGTTTAAAATAATGTGTTTCACCACCCTCATTTAACTGGCTGTGGTCAGTTATTTCCACAGCTATATGCACTATATTACTATAAGGTATCTAAGTTGTGTTTTTATGGTGGGGTGTATAGACATATACCTTTTCTATATGCATTTCTCTTCCTTGGTTACAAGCTTTACTGTGCAGTAAACAGAATTGTAAAGGGAATAATTTGGAAACATAATCAAAACACACTCTGTACAAGATTAGTATTACTTAGGGATTTTTTTAAAAAAAATAGGTTTTTTTTTAAATTTCCAGGATTAATATCCCACCCACTTTCACAAGAGAGATCTTTAAACAGCTGTTATTCATGATACCGTAAAGACAATTATTGGACAAATAATGAAGGGAAGGAATGACCATTACTATTATGGATTTCTTAAATATTGATGGCTAACTCTGCAAAACCCAGAAGCAGAGGCATAACTCTGGCAAAAAAAGAGTTTAAAAAGTGTAGATTTATTCTAAGCAATTTACATATCCCACAAGGCAATATCCCTATACTTTGGGATTGATGTTATGCATTCAGATATTTCCAACTCTTGGCAATTCTGTGGGCCTGGTCTCTCTACATCTTCCAATCTTGCACTATTCAACTACTACTACTACTACTACTACTACTACTACTACTACTACTACTACACTATTACTTTATTAAACTAAACTACTACACCTATATGTTGGGATTACTAGATATAATAATGAAAGTGTTCAGAACCAGAGTATGAATTGTGTATACACGTAGTCCTTGACTTACAACAGTTCATTTAATGACTGATCAAAGTTACAACATCACTGAAAGAATTGACTTATGGCCATTTTTCACACTTATGACCGTAGCAGCATCCCCATGGTCATGTGATCAAAATTCAGAGAGTTGGCAATTGACTCATGTTTATGATAGTTGTAGTGCCCTGGGATCATGTGATCACCTTTTGTACCCTTCTGACAAGCAAAGTCAATGGGGAAGCTAGATTCAATTAACAATTGTGTTACTAACTTAACAACTGCTATGATTCACTTAAAAACTGTGGCAAGAAAGGTAGTAAAATGGGGCAAAACTCACTTAACAAATGTCTCACTTAGCAACATAAATTGTGGTCGTAAGTTGAGGACTATCTGTATTTAATAGATCCAGCATAGTGAAATTACTAAACATATACTGGTCTGAAGGTGGGCAAATATGGTACCTCATTCACTATTCTCTCCCCAAAGTCTGCTTAGCTTCTGTATGAGCAAGGGAGGGCTGGAAATACACATAACTGTAAGTGGAGACCGCTATAAATGCTCAATTCATGGTCAATCTCACTCAGTGATTCTATATTGATTCTGTCTCAAAGGATCGTTACAAAGATTAAATGCAAGAGAGAAGGTATAAGTAAAATATAGAGCTTTGTTTTGATCTAGTCGATTTATGTATTATATGGGGTGAGGGTAGTTACTTAAGACAGACGTGGGGAACGATTGCCCCTTTATGACTTGTGGACTTCAACTCCCAGAATTCCTGAGCTTGGCTGGCTCAGTATGGCCGGCTCAGGAATTCTGGGAGTTGAAGTCCACAAGTCATAAAGGGGCAATCGTCCCCCACTCCTATTTTAAGAGATCAAAACCTTTCTGTCAGTGCCCTCTTCCTTGAGGGAAAGCCTTATGGAGTTCAAAGACATTTACTTCTAGGCTAGTGGGTTGTCTGTGACATCCCCAAATAGGTTGCCTACAACTAGCCCTCCATCACCGACACGCTAGCTGAAGATAACGAGGTTACGCTGAAACACGTCAGGACGCATCAGGTGCGGGAAGCTGAGAATTGAAACCTAATTTCTGCCCGACTAACCTCGAGGAAAAGAGGTTAATTACACCAGCTTCTTCCATCCGTGCGTTGGACTCCACTTCCCACTTTCCCCAGGCACCTCAACGGGTGTTGGGCATGATGGGAGCTGTAGTTCAACGGGGAAATAACATTGTCACTCGATCGTATAGCCTTTACAGCCCACTATATGGGAGCGGTGAGTGACTTAGAAACCTCGCAAGCCCGGCGGACACGGGCCGGCTTACCATCTCCTATACGCCACAGGTCCTCCTTCAAACGGCGGGAACTGGATTTGAGCGGGAAAAGCAGCGGGAAACCATCCCGCCTCCTTTGACGAGAAAGTGCCGCCTGATGGCGCTCAGCTGTATTTGCACCCCAGCAACGGATGAAGCGGCCCCGCCCTTTCCTTTTTTTTTTTTTTTTTTTTTTTGCGGTGTCCTATAGAGCTAGAAAAAAGAAAACAGTCAGAAAATGTGCACGCGTACACGGGTGCTCGTTCACGTTCGGTAAGTATTCGGCTGTTTTCTCCTTTTCCCCGTTAAGGCAAATCATTGTAATACTTTTCAATGCTTAAAACCATCATCAGAAATAATGTTTATCTTTTGTACTACTTTTATTTTCAGGTGTTCCTAATCAGTTTATTAAAAACACAACTGAAAAAACTCGAATATTAAACAGGATAAAAGTTATCTAAACTATGGGAGGGAAAGTTCAGAATGATTGCTACACTTATTAAGACCGATCTCACTCTGAATTCAGGTATCTATGGTGTTTGCAATTAAATAGCATGCTTTGTTATCTATTTCTGACAATTGTCTGAAATTAACACCTGCTTTGAAAATTTTTACATTTTCACTTAGGATTACATCTTCACTTAGGATCATCGTTGTTTTTCTTTATAAGAACTATGATTTAAAAAGATTCTTCTGAGGCTCTTCACAATCTTGGTTTCACCACTGTAAATACTTGGGGTCATTCTTAAAGTTAGCCAGTTTATTCTTACCTTCAATTCAAGTTCATTTATGAACAAGCTTAAAAGCTGACTCCAAACACATCCTTGCTTCTTATAATTGTTCATTTACTTCTATTCTTTGGGATGAGGTAAGGAATTAAGCAGTTCCCGTGAACTCTACATTTTTTGAAGAAATGTTAATGAACAATTTCAGTAAAAGCTTCAAGAGAAGAGAACTTTATAAAAAGTGTTTTGAAAACCCAAGTATACAGTATATTGACACGTTCATCTCCATCCACTCACTCATTGACACAACTTTTATATAACCCACTATTGTGGTGGGTTAAATAACTACATGTGCTTATTGTTTCAGTACTATGTAGAAATATTATTAGAAAATTATTTTAAGATAAAGGACGTAACATCTTCCTATTTGATATACTAGCAAATCAGGGCAGCAGCGTACATTACAGATCATTTAACTGCTCATGCTCAGTTAATCTTTGATATTATATAGAGGTAGCTTAAACCTACAGTATCTCATAGAAACTCCCTAGAGTCCGGGCAACTGGATAGAGCTGAGCGTTTACTGGCCAGATGCCCTTCCTGATGCCTATGTAGTTTGCAGCAGGTATTTTTTCTTTACACCCTAGGAGAGAAACATCTACCGTAGCTAGGATTAAACTCAACCTTCCAAATGGGAGGTGAGTGTCTTCACCACTAGGTCACCACACCGTTTTACAGTGTATCACAGAGCTGTAATAAAATACACACACACAATAATAAACAAGATTTACTAGCCTATTTGAATACATCCAATGAAAGCCATTGGATGAAATAGCCAATGAAAGGAAGCATACTTTGTTGAACAGTTTGCTGTTTAACCATTCCTACCATCAGCAAATTCCTCTGAATGGCTAACCTAAATCTACTTATCTGTAAGCTCACTGGTTCTGTCTTTCAGAGTAAGAGAAAACCAGTCCAGTCTCTATTATATATGACAAGCCTTTGTATACTTGAAGACCACTAACACATTCTTTTCCTTCCTTAGACTAAACTTACTCAATGCTACAATTCTGCTGAGCTTGGTTTTATCCCTAACAAGCTGAGCGTGCCCCTTAGATGCTGGAATCTGAGCAAAACACTGAGGCAAAAACCTGCTGAAAACAGCAGTGGTGTCTGTTAATTCAGTGGCCATCTATTGATCCCATCATCCTGTTTGTGAGCCAGAACTCTAGGAGAAACCTCCGTCATTTTGTTTTTTATATATAAAATTCCTCTGTAGCTACAGAATTTTCTCAGAGAAGACTAAAGTTCAAACTCCTCCAAACTCCGTCAGAAATGAGTCTTTGTGAGACTCATCGCGCCGGCACAGCCTCTTGGAGCGAAAGGAGAGAAAGATTTCTTGCGTGCAGCGTGCAGCCAAAAGGTTCCTTGTCCTGGTGCTGTGTCTTACGTGCACTCTCCCCCCCCCGCTGCTGAGAGGTGGGGGGAGGGAAGGAAGGGGGAAAGGCAGGTGCTTTGCCAAGAAAGAAGCAGCCTCTGAATCCTGCCACTGATTTGGTATCTCAAAGTCCAATCCTTTGACACATGGTTGTCCGGGAGCAAAACTCCCTCCCGCCTCCGATAGGAATTTGCCCTCGCCAGGTGCTTTCTGGAATCTTTCTGCTCTCTGGGCTTGATCGCGACCATTCCTGGCTTTGGAGATGATTTCTCCGGGCCTTCCCTTAGTGGGTGACTCCTCGGCTCGCCTCCCATCCCATTCCACCCTGTAGAGTACCCGCCTGTGTGCACAGGACATCTTTGGAAGAGACAAGGAAGCGCATGCCCAGCGGCTTCTGCCACTGCGCCCAGCTAGAAGTTTGGCTGTCAGCTCGGCTTCCTCAGGCAGCCCGTGAGAGTTTCCTCCCCCTCCTGCTTCACTTGAGAGCCGGAGGCGGGGGTGGGAGCAGAGAAGCCGCTGCTAGCCGCTTTGTCCTCGTTTCCTTGCAGCTTCTGAACAGCCGGCGAGTCCCGGCGGACCCTAACACCGCCACTTGAACCTCCACCGCAGCATCCTCAAAGTCACCATGCCCTCCTCCTCGTCTTCGTCACCTCCCTCTGCCTCCAACACCCCCAGCGCCACTGGCACTCTCGCCTCTGCCCCTCTCCCTGCCCCTACCCTGGGCCGGGTTGCCGCTACCAGCTCCGCCAGCCCGGATTTTTGGATCGATGGCTCCAATAGGGACACCCTCACATTGGCTGTGCGGGGATCGCCCACGCAGAGGCCGGGTCTCGGGGCACCACCCTGAGCAGGCACCAAGCTGGAGGCGGGGGAAGGTCAGTCTCCTTACCTGGTTGCCTGCCCTCCGCCATTTTCATCAAGTTGTGTGTGTGTGTGACAGAGAGAGAGAGAAAGAGAAACGGCGGAGAGGAAACTTTCAAACAGCGTTGCCCGCAATTCTTGTTACTCCCCTCCGTCATTTCTCTCTCTCTCTCTCTCTCTCTCACACACACACACACACACACACACACACACACACACACACACACACACACACAGACATTTGATCGCTTGAAAGGGACAGGCTGTGCTTTGCTTCTATCGTAAGCATGCGCTTCCCACAATCGCCTGTCCTTTTCTCAAGCAGCAGCAGCCGGGTTGGGGGGGCGATTCCGACGGGCCGCATGGCTTTCTGCCTCGTAGCAGGAGCCTAAGCAACACCTGCGGAGTGCAAACCATGGTCGCTGCTTGCTCCATAGCCACAAGGTAAGCTGCGGAACAGAGGGGCCCTTGGCTACAAGGTTGCCTAGCGCTGTGGGCAGAGCTGGGGCTAGCAAGAGTGCGCTGGAAATATCTCCAGGCGCCCGGAGAGACAGAACCTCCGGCCCTCGCTGGATCAGCTGATCCGCAGGCCGAGGTTAAGGGGTCAGCAGCCATGAGGTGATCGCACTCGCCATCTCCTGCACCTTAAAAAAAAAGACCCTCGAAAATAAGACCAAGGCCATATTTCGGGGGTCAAAAGAAAATAAGACCCTGTCTTATTTCCTGGGAAACACAGTAGGAACAAACCAAACCGTATTTGATTTAGGAAAAGAACACCCTTGCCATTGATTGTATATAGTTATACTGGTTTTCTCTCTCAGGACAAAGAGAACTTGTTTCTTACTATTATATGTTCCTTAATGCTTATTCCCTTCCCTGCCAGTACTTTGTTTGTGCAACTTTGCTGTTATAATGGCTTCTACCCAATTCTATTGTGCATTCAAAATATCATTTTGGTTAAGTCTACTAATATTTACTGATTTCAGGGTCCAGCACCTTTCTTTTTTCAGTTCTCTCACTATCTTGGCAGCCAGTTTGCCAATGTTCTTTTTAGATTGAAGTTCTCAGAACTGACCAAGGCAAAGTGGGACAGTTATTTCCTGTGACTTGGACTTTATGCTCCTTTATATATCCCAAAGTTACATTTAATTTTTTTAAGTAGCCTCTTCAACCTATGATGTATTAAAGCAACACATCTTTTTCACATATGCAGCCATCAAGCCAGATCTGTTATCTTGTGTTTTCATTTTTTTTATCCCCAGATGCAGTTTACATTTCATCCAACACATTTCAGCTCACATTCAAATCTATAAATCTTTTTAAACACATTCTTTTCCTTCTAAAGTATTAGCCGCTCCTTCTTTTTCTGCTCCCTTCAAGTTTAATAATTACTTCCTCTTTAACATCATTAACAAAATATTAAATAACACACAAAATGTTGAATAACTCACAAAATGTTCAATAACACAGAAGTCAGGACATTCCTTTTGCACTCCACTACAGATACTCCTTGCGTTACAACCCCAATGAGCCCAACATTTATGTTGCTAAGTGAAATATATGTTGTGAGTTTTGCCCCATTTTACGACCTTTCTTGCAACAGTTGTTAAGTGAATTATTGCAGTTAAGTTAGTAACACAGTTGTTAAGTGAATCTGGCTTCCCCATTGCTTGTCAGAAGGTTGCAAAAGCTGATCACATGACTGCAGGACACTTCAACTGTCATAAATATGAACCAATTGCTAAGCACCTGAATTTTGATCATGTGACCATAGGAATGCTGCAATGGATCTAAATTTGAAAAATGGTCATAAGTCAAATTTTTCAGTGCCATTGTAACTTTGAATGGTCACTAAATGAACTTGTAAGTTGAGGACTACCTGTATATAGTACTTTCCAAGCTTAAGTGGAATTATTAGGAATATTCTCTAGTAGTCATTTAGCTAATTATGAATCAAGGTAAAAGCTCTATTACCTACTTCATATTTTAGGATTTTACTAATGAGAAAGGATTAATGAAACACTTCCACTAGTTGCTTCAGTAATCTAAATGTAATGCATCTGATGCTGGAGCATTAGCCTCATTTACATTAGCTTTCTTTCTTGCCAGTCTTAAATGGCAGTACTCTCCTTTTCCCATAGCACCGTGATGGCGAACCTATGGCATGCGTGCTAGAGGTGGCACGCAGAGCCCTCTCTGTGGGCACGTGCACCATCGCTAGCTGCTCTGGTTTCCGCCAGCTGGTTTTCGCGGGTGCCGGAGTGCCTGAAAACAGCCAAAAACAAGGCCGTTTCCGGGCCTTTTTTCAGGCCATTTTCCAGGCCGTTTTTCGACCCTCTTCCGGCCATTTTTCAAGCCGTTTCCGGGCCTTTTTTCAGGCCATTTTCCAGGCTGTTTTTCGACCTTCTTCCGGCCATTTTTCAAGCCGTTTTCAAGCCGTTTTCTGGGCTGTTTTCAGGCCGTTTTGGGGCCGTTTTTGGGCAGTTTTCAGGCTTTTTTGAGCCATTTTCGGGCCCTTTTCAGGCCATTTTTTGGGCTGTTTTCAACCCAAAAACGGCCTGAAAACAGCCCAGAAAATGGCCTGGAAAATGGCCTGAAGAAAGGCCCGGAAATGGCCCCAAAAACGGCCTGGTTTTTGGACGTTTTCAGGGTGTTTTCCAGGGCGTTTTCAACCCAAAAACAGCCTGGAAAATGACCGGAAAATGGCCTGAAAACAGCCTGAAAACGGCTCGAAAAACACCCTGAAAACGGCCAAAAAACCAGCCAAAAAACAGGCATGCGTGCACCGGCCAGCTGGTCTTTGGCTTTCCGGTGCTCCATGTGTTCCAGTTTGGGCACTCGGTGCCGAAAACGTTCGCGATCACTGCCATAGCATAATGATGGTTAGCCAGGGTTTCATTTCTTTCTAAAAGAGAGTAGATGTTAAGTACAAGTTAAAACATTCTGCCTTTTCACTGTCACCAATTACAAATCCACTTTCTTCTAGCCACCAATCTACAGCTTTTTGCCTTTCCTTTTGTCCCTAGTAAATCCATAACATACTTCTTTGGTGTTTAGATGCATTACTTGCATGTTTTGACCTATATTTGTCTTTCTTTTGTCTTTCTATTTGTCATTTTTGTTTGGTTATATACTCCTGCTTTCATTTCCTATGTACAGGCCATTTTCTTTTCACCACTTTATATAAACTATATCTCGTGTATCTTTAAATATCTTTTCTTTTCTCCTAAGTAGGAATTGTGGTTCTGTGCTTTGCCTCTTGACTTCAAGGCACTGAATCCACCCTATATTCCCACAGATTGCATCAAAATCTGTTCTTTTTAATCCCAGTATACAAATCTGATTCTTAATTTGTATGGCCCTTGGCATGAACTCAAAGATGACAAGATTACATTTTCTCCGCAAAGTTCCAATAATCTCTTCGTTTCTTCAACCAATTTGTCCTTGTTAGAATTTTTTTTACTTCTGAATTCAGCAAATTAAGATTTCCAGAAGGTGGTGGAGCAGTTGAAATGACCTTGCTATTGCATGTCTCTGAAAGTTTGGCAATCTAACAGAGAGGTCTCACTAATATCCTTTTATTGTCCAGGTTGTCTTATAATAAATTCTAACAATATACATTTAGATTTTCTTTAATTTTTGCAAATATTGTTGATGGAATTTTCATGTTCTGATTCTTTGATTTATATTATTGTTTTAGTTACCACACCCCTTTCTTTTCTATTAAGTCTTTTCCTTGAAGAATTTGTACTTAATCATATGTAAGTTTAACTTTTCAAATTCTCCCCATTTTCCATATCCTGCATTTTTGCATTTTAATATATTGAGAACTGAAGTGATATCCCCAATAGTTATTCCATTATTCCATAGTTATTAAATTTCGTATCTATTTTCATACATCTTCCTGTTATTAGTTTCACTTCTTGACAGTTTATTTGGTTTCCTATTTTCTCTAATTAAATGCCTTTCTGATGAGACACATGTGGACTATTTTCCAGTCTTTGTGAAATGTAGCCTGTATCTTGCCAGGAATCCTTCATTAAACCACTGCCCATGGTCAAGGGAGCCAGATCCTTCAGGGATTAGCCACTGGTTTCAAGGATTCTTTCCTGTTATGTGTGGCTCTTCGCTGGAAGAGTTAACAGATTGTTACTGCACTCTCAGGTCCTTCACCTTCCAGCCCAAGATCTCATAGTTTTGAGATACTTATTTCTTCTGGCATTCATTTGTCCCTACACGAATGAACAGAATGAAACAATTGGTGTGTTTGAAGAATCTCAGCAGGCTCTTTCCTTAGGCATTTGGGCCAGGATAGACTAGCCCTGTTGTTCATGTGCTTTTATGCCTAGAAGACATGTTATGGGCTATTAATTGTTGGGCTTTAATTTTTGTAGTGACCAGAATCACTGTTGAGACATGGATGACCAAATTATTTAAATAAATAAAGTAAAATCCCATAGCAGTCACACTCATTGCTGGGAATTGTTATTAAGCAATGCAATAATTTTTTTTCTTGACAACTATCTTTCTGCTAAACATCACCAAACTTCACATTCCTATGAAGTATACAGATTTAGCTATGATATAGCTAACAGTTGCCATCGTACTTTATAGCTTTTACCGGAAATCACACATAATTCTTTCTATAGAAGAATCGCGGATTAAGCTTTGAGAATGTGCATTACTGTCAAAATATGTTTGTATTTGAAAGACAGTAAGTAAGTAAATTTAATCTAACCAAACTATTTATGGATTATAATTCTGCACATGGACTTGTACTATTCATAGTTTGGGTTTCTATTTAAAGCAATTTAAACATTACATTTAAGGCTATTTAATATGTTGTCTGCTGTTTTATACTGTTAGTTGTTTATTCTGAGTGATGATTATTGTACTTCCCTTTTTGTTAATTGTTTAATATTGACTTGACACTCCAATAATAATTTGAAGAACCAGGTTGTAAAGATCATTTTATATGCAGTTATAGTTTAATCCCAAAATGATTAATTTTTATATCATTTCTCTATTTTATTTTTGTTTTTTAAATTTCTTTCAGTTTTTTCTTCAAATATGCTTTCATTCTCTATTAGAAGCAAAGAAAGGCAAAAAAGAAGAAACAAGAAGGATAACAGTTCATAGTTGACTCAAAGGTGGTGTTTTGTTGTTGTTGTTGTTGTTTAAAGGCAACTGGACTGATTATTTTGAGGAAAATAAATTTTAAATTTAATCTTTTTAAAATCAGTCCAGTTGCGTTTTCAAAAAAAAACCACACACACACACACACTTGAGACGATCATGACCTGGATCTTCATAGACAGTTCACAGTTGAGTTTGACTCAGTGGTGAAATCCAATTTTTTTTACTACTGGTTTTGTGGGCGTGGCTTGGTGGGCGTGGCAGGGGAAGGATACTGCAAAATCTCCATTCCCACCCCACTCCAGGGGAAGGATATTGCAAAATCTCCATTCCCACCCCACTTGGGGCCAGCCAGAGGTGGTATTTGCCGGTTCTCCCAACTACTCAAAATTTCCGCTACCGGTTCTCCAGAACCTGTCAGAACCTGCTGGATTTCACCCCTGGTTTGACTGAAAGCAAAATCATGTACCCTAATCCATGCCTTGGATGTACCTATAGAGTTATTACTACATAGACATCATACGCTCTGAAATACTGATTTACAATTAAAATGTAGTTATTTTGTATGCACTATATAGACTTGACACCTTCCCTGTTAAAAATGAAAATGAGCAATAAAAGTACATGAGGACAATGTGGCAACCCAACCATCTTCAATTCTGAAAAATAACACAAAACAATTTTCATTCAGTTTTATTTGGGGAAGGGTTGTGCATGATAAAAGATACACATTTGACTTTGTTTTTCTTAGTGTTCCAAAATAAGGTAAAAGGGTTTTTTAAGCTCTCTTTGTAGGATAAACCATAAAAAATACCATGGCACACATGAAGCTAAATCTACCTACAGACATTCTTCAATGAACAGCTTTCATCCTCAGCCTTAACTAGACAGAGATTATACATCTATTAAAACTGATAAGGGAGCATAGCAAATAAAATAAGTCCTACAATTTCAGTATTATTTCCAGAGAACATGAGGCTTAATAACTTTATGTACCTAAAAATGAAATAGGGATGAAACTGACATACAAAGCTGGAATGTATAGAGCAACAATAAAATTATTCTAAGAACCTGAAGAATACAATGTGTGAAACAATTCAATTGCAAGCACTGGGATAGAAGAGTATAAGCTACTTATTATGGAACATTCCCATGTCATAAGGGGGGAGGGGGAGAAATCAAACTTTTGAGGTTAAGGCTGTGCACACATCCAGTTCAAAGTTGTACATTCATTAGAAGCTATCAACAATTAGGAATCATTCTACACTATAGGAAAAAGAGTATCTTTCATACATTCTTCAGAACACATGTTTTTAATCACTGCTCACAGTTTAACAGCATTTTCAATGGATAGCATTTTGTTCTTTGCTATCATTTCTTCACACAACAAGCAAAACTTAATGGGCACTTTTTTCATATGGCAATGCTAAATCTTCAGTTATATCAAAGAAAAAGTAGCTGTAAGGTTGAAAGCCCTGTAAGGTCAACAATAATGGAGAACATTTTCTCATTACATTGCTGAAACTTTAAATTAGTGTAAAAACTTAACTAATCTTAACAGCTTTTTACAGTTAAAAACCTTTTAATATACACTTTGCAAGTTTATCCAAAAACGAATTAACATTAAAAAAAAAACTTATATCAAGCAAGTGTTTACATTGAATAAACACATATGCATTGCTCATTACTGCAGCTATAAGCACCACTTGATACAAGAGGGATGTCTGTTCTGCAAATATAAACTAAAACAATTCAGCCTCCCAGAGTCTGTTAATTCAGTTCACATTTGCAGTACAGATATACCTTAAAAAGTAACTGTAGGTTTGGCAGAGTCACATATTTGGGCTGAATCTACACATACAACTCTTGAATATTAATGTAGAAGAGTAAATGCCTATATTCTGGTAAATGTTTATCTGGATCCAAATTGGTTTCTTGTATATGCAGTTCTGCAATATTGCAAGTTTTACAGTAATCTCTATTCAGTTACTTCCTTCAGGACACAAATGCTTTAGTAGTGAGCTTTGGAAAATTGATGAGCAAGAAACAATCCAATATTGACTAGGCATTTTTCAAACACTCAATGTTAGAGTAGACCATAGGTCTTCAAACTTGGCAACTTTAAGACCTGTGGACTTCAACTCCTGGCTGGAGAATTCTGGGAGTTGAAGTCCACAAGTCTTAAAGTTGCCAAGTTTGGGTACCTCTGGAGTAGACTCATCTAGCCTTATTTCAGCCGTCTAATGATTCTATACTTTCAACTTCTAGCAAGGATCTACAATTCAACAGGCCTCTTCACTCCTTGGCCTTTTAGCTAAGATCAAGAGAAGTATTCAACAGATCTCTAGCAGCATCAGTCAATTTACAGTAACATGCATAACAAAAAAAAAAAAAAATCAAAGGGAAGGCCACATTGCCTTAACAAATGATAGCTTAATTGCAAAGGAAAGAAGTGATAATTCAAATCCGAATCAAATATCGCTAAGCATTTACTAAGTTAATTTTTATTAGAACTGAGGAACTATTTTAGGAAAGTGTTTTAAGGAATGCATGGACATGCCTGCATGCATCAAATACTATGTATGTATCAATTTTAGGACAATTTAGCCTCTATTCTACCCTTTATATAATGAACTGAAAACTACAGTAAGTTTCATTAAAATGAATATAAATATCCCAGATTTTTACTAGAAACATTTCCATTTAGGTCACTATAGGATTTGGCTTGGTATCCTTTTTAAAAACTCGAGCAAATATTTGTATTTATCATATGACTATCTTTACAAAAGTATTAGCATCTCAAACTTTAAGCCAGATTGGTATGACAATGTGCCTTGAATCAAGTTTGTAACAATAACATTTGGATCAATTTGTAAATGTCTTTTTATATCAGAAACTCAGTAACAATTACAATTTTGTTATTGTTCATATGATTAATAAATATTCATAAAAATCATAAATAGGAAATCCAGTTCCCCCTTAAAATTCAAACAGCTTTCAAATTGGTTGAGTGTTTAGGACAGATGTCTAGTGTGTATTGCCTTTGCAGACATTTCTTTGTCTATCCAAGAACTCTTAAATTAGATTCTTGGCATATTCTTTCTAAGACACTTGTTTTATAACATTATTTGAAATTATTGGCTAAGTATTAAAACAATATTTATCATTAGTTTAGATAGATCATTTTCTTTCTTTCAAATTTAATAGTGTTATATTCCAAAATATAGGCAATTAACTAGCAGCAGTACTAACTACATAATTTCTTTTATTTTCTTCCAATTAGAGCTGTCATGTCAGTATTTTAGATAAGATATTGGGTTCCACCTATTCCAGTAGTGTAGATGGAATTTATTTAGAGAGCGCCATGATTGAAATAGGAAATACAATATTATTTCAAATGTTGACAACACTCTAAGAAGTACATGCTTACATAAAGCTAGTGCCAAACGTCATTTGCTGTTGATTGAAGTTTTATTCTTACTTGGTCTAAACATTATTCAATATTATTCAAAATTATGCCTCTGTTGGAAATCAAAATGAAACATACTTTGCACTCTGATGTGAACCCAATTAACTGGAAATCACAAGACCTGTACCAAGAAGCAGGCATAAGAGAAGAAACTTTCACTAAAAATAAAATTTCAGACCTCAAGAAAGGGCACCAAGAAAACATGTACATCAAAATTGCCTATAGTCAAAATTGGTTTTTTTTAATGTTCACATTATTCACATTTGTAATGAAGAAAATTATGAGCTTTTTGGGAATCTCAATGTAGCCTCACACTAAGTATCTTCAATATCCCTCACTTATGTACAGTTACCACAGACAATAAAATTTTTGAAATAAAAAAAAATACCCTGCTTTGGTAACCCTTGACTTCCACCTCAAAATTTGTCACCTACCCAAACTTCCTTTGGTAATACAAGATTTCTACTAGGATACACGTAAGACTTGTTTTCCTGTGCAAAAACAAGCAACTGAATAAAATTGACTGCTTTCATAAGCACTGTAGGAACATATATGTAAGTATAAATGTCAGTTGTAAAATTAGTTAAACTGATATAACAGTCACCAATTTTTTAATGAATTAGCCTGATGTTAATTGGAACTTGATTCTATGAACTATCAGCAGTTACATTATCTTACATTTCCAGAGTAAAGTTTCAGGTTTCAAGAAAATCTTGACCACATATTGAACAGTAGAAAAGTTGCTAGATATGTACATCAATCTACGCACCACAGAAAATGTGTGTTTGTTCTTATAATGCTAAAAATTAAGTTGTTAGGTCTGCCAATTAACAGAGAAAGGATTACTCACATCCTTTTTAAACTAAAATAAACTACTTAAAGTTACTAAGTAAATCTGAATGTTAATATAAGTGAAATACCTACAATAATAATGTGATCTGGAAAATTCCCAGACATCCTGCTGGATTGTATATTATTACTAGTAAGAATTTTCAAATGTGAAAATTTAAACAACTTCTCCCATTCACACTTAAATAAATTCTTCTGAATCAAGTACCTTCTTGAGTCCATTCCCTCCTTCATGTGTACATCCAATTACTTATATATCTATAAATGTCTGCTCTACAAGTCACAGTTTATATCTCTAGTATTCCAGTGGCTTTGTGAAGGTTTTATTTAGGGGAGTGTAGGGGGAATAGGGTCTCATTTATTAATCCTTGTGATAAATTCAGTGCAGAGCATATAAATTCTATGCAAGTTCTATGTAAACAAGGTAGGTCTGGAATAAAATAAAAGAATGAACATACTGGAGATTCTGCAGTTTTAAATTTTAAATAAGAAACAGAAGAAATATTTAAGAAGCAGAATATTATCTACACTGGCCTCTAGCAGCAGCTAGTAACTTCTTAAACATGATCCAATGCCAACCATTATTGTAAATATCTGTAGACTTTGAAGCAATGATTCCCAGAATCTGCAACAACAACATGACCATCCGAAGTAAGAGCCAAACCTTGAGGACCATAAAGTGGATCAGCAGATGTATTTATGTAAGATAAAAAGGATCCACTTCCATCAAAAACCTGTGAATTAGATTAAAAAACTATGGTCAGTCAAAGAACAATATAATTTTATATGCTGTAGTTAATGTGCATATATTATCTCCTTGGAAATCATATAGGCCACAATTCTGCTGGCTTTTCACAGGGCCTTGAAAACGTAGTTTTACCAATAGCTATGGGGAGCTGGGAGTGTAGTAGACCCTGTGCAGTGGCTGTATCGATAGTTATTGATGGATGTGACTACCTGAATTTTATTATATTTTATTGTTCTTAAACTGTTGTATGGTTTTGGTGTTTTTAAATTGTTTTTAATTCTTTATAAACCACTCTGAGTCACATATCTGAGATTGGGTAGCTATATAAATTGAATAAATTGCATGCGCACGCACGTGCGCGCACACACACATACAAAAACACACAGAGAAGAGAGAGAGAAAAAGAGAGAAAATTCTTCAGCAGAAAGACCATAATTACCTTATAGACCTCAGTGGCTTTCTTGGTAACAAAGATGATATACATAACATTGTTTCACCCTAGAGACTTGAATTTTAACGTATCACAAGCATATCATATTAAACTTACTAACTTGAGAGGAAAATGTTATTTACCTGTATTCGACTATTTCCCCAATCTGCTACAATAATATTCCCATTAGAATCTACAGCTACTCCTGTGGGAGCATTGAACTGTCCATTTCCTTCTCCATTAGACCCAAACTTCAGCAAGAATTCACCTTCCTGGTTAAATACCTGCATGACATTTCAACACAACACTTAAGAAACTTTATCCAAATTATTTGTAGAGGGAAAAATTATAGTAACTTTGCATGAATGAGTTTTCAAAAATTATGATGGTAATAATTATATTAAAATAATAAAATCATTGACCACTGGCATTGACAAAATTATCAGTCAATTGCAAAAGGCAGCTTTAACATCATCAAACAACATCTGCCTATCTCACTTCCTTGGGAAGGACTCAAGAGGTTGTTTTTAAACAATGAAACAATAATTAATTAATTCTTAACTGGACAGAAACAGATTTGCCTTAAAAAACCAGAATACTGATGAGTATTCACTATGCTTTACATTTCTATAGTGATATTGTGTCAGAGAAAGATAGCTGAGCCAGGGGAAGGAGTCAAGCAGGGAATTAACCTGGAATCATTATGTAGGCACAAGAGGGAAAAGTCCAACCTCTTAAATGCCACTGAATCTTATCTAATCTTCAAGGTTCAACCTTCTTCAAGGTTGACTCAGCCTTCCATCCTTCTGAGGTGGGTAAAATGAGGACCCAGATTGTTGGGGGCAATATGCTGACTCTGTGAACCGCTTAGAGAGGGCTGTAAAGCACTATGAAGCGGTATATAAGTCTAACTGCTATTGCTATTGCTATAATAGCAGTTAGACTTATATACCGCTTCATAGTGCTTTACAGCCCTCTCTAAGCGGTTTACAGAGTTAGCATATTGCCCCCAACAATCTGGGTCCTCATTTTACCCACCTCAGAAGGATGGAAGGCTGAGTCAACCTTGAGCCGGTGAGATTTGAACCGCTGAACTGCAGCTAGCAGTCAGCTGAAGTAGCCTGCAGTGCTGCACTCTAACCACTGCGCCACCTCGGCTCTTAATAATAATATATATTAATATAATCTGGTCCAGGTGCAAACTACAAGTCTGGGAAGATTCCTGTGAAATAACCATGAGTAATGAAGTAGTTAATTGAACTTTTCATATAGGGATCTTGTTGTTCCCATCTGACATACTGATTGTTATACCTGCCACACAGAAATGGAGACAGAGGTTTATTGCAACTCAAACAAATTCAAACTAATGCAATCAAAGCCAGACTTGAAGATTATAAAAAGATTCAAACTGCAGATTGTGCAAAGAAGCAGAAAAATATATATTCAGCTTGTACAAAGATCACATTGGCTGATTATAAACAATGTCATTAACACAGTGGCCCAAATTATTTACTGGAGCATCTGTAAAAATTATCATGTGCCAGTGATGAAAAATTAGTGGGATCATATAATTGAAAAAGTAGTTGAAAATTAGTAAATTAAAATACTGTGGGATTTCTTGAACATAACACACCAGATTTAATTGCAGTTAAAAAGAAAATATGGATAATTGATGTGGCAAAACCAGGGGCTAATAGAATAGAAGACAAAGAGTAGAAGATTACAAACTGTCAAGATCTGAAAAGTTAAGTTAAAGATTATGGCATAAACTGGTAGAATGGTTATTGGCACACTTAGTAAAATACCAAAAGCCTTGGGATTAGGCCACACAGGAAAGTTGAAATGTGTAGATTAGAGCATTCTTCTAATTGTTGATTGACAATAGTACATTCTGATTTTTCAAACAATTATCTACCTTTCTTTATTTTGTCTTGTGTTGGAATCTGGCCATATACCCAACCATTCTTTTCAAATTAGGAAATCCTGCACAACTAAACAACTGCTGCTTCTAACATTATGCAGTTGTCAACAACATTGCTCTCCAGCTGAGCAATGTATACTAGCAACCTGTTCAATGTCTGCTCTTGTAATTCAATGTCTTCCTTTTAATCCAAACAAAAAAAAATTATTTCCTGCCTAATTTTCGAAGACAATGAAGAACCGACTAGATTCTTCAGTGGTTATTTAGTTTCAAATAACAGTTATGTAGCTTAATCGAGCTTGATAGTGTTGTGGCCCACCAGCGGCCAGCTGAGCTGGCGGCAGACTCGGACAGTGAGGAGGTTGGGGAGGAACATGGGCCAGTCCTGGAGTCTGGGGAAGGCTCTGATGAGTGCTCTGCATCGGAGGCAGAGATGGGGCCAGGGCTGTCCAACAGTTATCAGCTACCTTCGAGTCAGAGATAAGTGGGGCTGAAGAACAGCTGAAGCCTGTTCCCAATGTGCGCATTGGGAACAGAGGTCAACTCCGGAGTAAAGGCACAAGGGGACACTGAATGGCCCCTCCCATAGGTAATAAATAGGAGCAAAAGGGGAGTGGTGTTTGCAGGAGACAATTAGTTTGTTTATTAGTGTGAAGATTTGCTTATCTGAGTTGGTGCCTCAGAGACTCCTTGCCAAGTATTTTCTTGTTCAGCATTGCGCCTGGAAGCTATCAGCCTGGCAACTCTCCAAGGATTGATAAGGTCTGTGGTTGCAATTCACCTTTGAAAGACTGTTGCCGGGACTTTGCTGACTCTGAATGCTAGGAATTCACATTAGCCAAATAAAAAGGGGTTTTGTCGGGACAAGGAGTCTGTTTCGTAATTTGGTGAAGCCTAGGTCAGAACAGATAGTAGCCTTCTCTTACAACACAACCTCTCATTCATACAACAGATTTTTGTGTTTCTTACAATTGTTATATTTAGACTGCTATATTTTACTGTTCTGTTTAGAAGCATCCTCAGACAAATAACAGAAAAATGGAGAGGGGGATGCAGAAGGAAGACAAAAAGATACTGTATCTCATTATGGTTTAAGCATCCAGGGGCCATTTAAGCATTAAAATCACTCTAATATCATAATTCTATCTATCTATCTATCTATCTATCTATCTATCTATCTATCTATCTATCTATCTATCTATCTATCTATCTATCTATCTATCTATCTATCTATCTATCTATCAATCTATCTATCTATCTATCTATCTATCTATCTATCTATCTATCTATCTATCTACCTACCTACCTACCTACCTACCTATCTCATCTCCTACCTACCTATCACATCTAGAAATTGCCCAGCTCTCTCACAGAGTGACCCTGAATGGTATACAAATACATTAAAACTATATAAGTATAATACAAATTTAAGTTTAAGCAAGAATAAATATTT
Source organism: Thermophis baileyi (assembly GCA_003457575.1). Classification (NCBI taxonomy): domain Eukaryota; kingdom Metazoa; phylum Chordata; class Lepidosauria; order Squamata; family Dipsadidae; genus Thermophis; species Thermophis baileyi. Next base: position 2,496,272 of record QLTV01003281.1, on the reverse strand, counting down.
ATTGTATTTATTAATAATTTACAATTATTGTGCAAAATGAATCAAAGGAACATTCATTGTATTTCTTGGAACTAAAACAAACAATATATTATCATAATTCAACATAAAGTATCAACCACATCATCCCTTGAAGAATTAGTTATTTAATATGTAGTAATTACTCGAGTATTTTAATATAATCTGTAAATTTAATTAAAACTGGAGTATCCATTTTTGCTTTTGTTCTTGTTAACAGTTTTTTATAAAAAGTTCTTTATCAGTTTGAGACTATAAAAAAATGAATGAATACAAAAAGTTCAAAGAACTAGTAGCATCATACCTTGACAGAATGATTGTGGAAATCAGTAATAATAATTTCATTATTGTGGTTGACAGCTGCAAAATGAGGACCTGTAATAAATATGGGAAGGTAAATAAAGAGCAGTATAATAGAGAAAGATGAGATGATGATAGGAACTATCTTCTTAGAAGCAGGAAAAAAAATCTGAACCGAAAAAACCACATCATTCTCATTTGACAGATAAGCATAATTTTAGACTAAAATATTCCTCCATCTATTTTGACAGAATAGTGGTAGTAGTAATAAAGCCAGTTTGGTGTAGTGGTTAAGGCATCGGGATAGAAACCAGGAGACTGTGAGTTCTAGTCCCACCTTAGCCATGAAAGCCAGCTAGATGAACATGGGCCAGTCACTCTCTTTCAGTCTTAGGAAGTAGGCAATGAGACACCACTGTTGAAATCTTGGCAAGAAAAATGCAGGGACCTGTCCAGGGGTCAATACTGATGAAGTAATAGTAGTACTACTACATCAACTATTACTAATCCTATTATATTGCTGAGCCAACTTGCTTTAAAATCAAACTCATGTAAAACTCAATTAATTAAAAACTCCTGGGATTTTTAAATCTAATAAATAAGGAAGTATCAGATTGTTTCTTCCATTGCCATAGGGGAATGGCCCAGAGGTGGGTTCCTGCCAGTTCGGACAGGTTCTTTAGAACCGGTAGCGGGAATTTCCCCCCGCTTGCCGAACCAGCAGCGATGGCCGACTGGACACGCCCCCGAATCAGCTCTCTCGGCGCCATAGGCGGCACCATCTTGTTTTTTGCTTCTGCGCATGCACAGAAGCTGGATTTTCAGCACTGCGCATGCACGCGCAAAGCGCATGCACGCCCACATGGCGCGGGAGGAAGCGAACCGGCAGCGAGGTAAGTTAGAACCCACCCCTGGAATGGCCCCAAGCCATAAGAATCAGAGTAAGGCTGCATCTTAGTGATTGCTCCTTTATCTTTCCCAAAGTACTAATGAAGTTGGAAGGAAAATTAAAATCCTCTTCTATTTAACGCTATACATTTTTCAAACCATATTAAGTCAACTAAAAGTGTGGAACTTTCATTTTAATTATCTTATATGGAAGTTTATTTCTTGGCAAAGTAAGTTGAATAATAGTATTTAACAGTAAAGCACAATATGCCGGCTGTGTAAAGTTCTCAGAAGCTTTTATCCATTTAATGACATGAAAAAGTAGGACAGAAACACACTTACACATCCCTGTTCTGCAAAAAATATATAATAAAATGTAAAAAAAAAATGTTTTGCCAATATAGTTGTTTTTTCTTCCTCCGTATCAAATAAATATAAATATTTTTCTGGAGACAAAAACACACTAAAATTCTAGGGCTAAGTGATATATTTCATTCAAAGATTCATTAAAAATAAATCAAATGTTTACAGTTGCTGATCTGTATAAATCTATCATGGATGTAAATTAAAATCTGATGTACAAGTAACATATACTTCTATGCCACCCTTACTTCTACTTCACCCTCCAAATGAGATTGGAGATACCAACTTTCCTCATTTTTTAAACTTCAATCATTTTTTGATTTAAAAAAGAGACACTGGTATGTCCACAAATGTTCTTACTACTAGTACTTATTTTAATGTGATTTAAATGTAACTTTTATTATTGAGATTTAAAAGAATCTAGCGGTATAGTGGGAGAAAAGTGAGTAACTTTGAAAAAAAATAATTTCAATAAATGTAAATAAATTACATGAACTCTACTATTTAACCATTTCATCTTGCAATTGCTTGTACAACTTTGTGCTTGACTTTACAAGATATTTGCATAATGTTCCCAGTAAACTTTTTTTTTACATGCAAGAACTTAAAAAGATTATTACCCATTGAAAAATATCCAAAATTTCAGGACATAAAATAAAAACTGGGATGTAATATGATAGTTGCCTGAACAGTTTCAACTAGTGATTGCTACCTAATCAAGATGGTTATGTTTTTGGCACAAAACTCTGTTTTATTTCTCCAGATGATTAAACATTATCTATAGCATGAGCAACAAGAATATACTAAGCAGAAAATGCAAGCATTAAACTGTACTCTATCTCATATTTGTACACTGAATAATTAGGATTTTAAAAATGTGAGTTCCAATATATGGTTAACAAGATGGAAGACGCTTATTTCTTGGATACTTACTAAACATCTGTAGTATTCAATTCACCAGCTTGGGAAAGCTACTATTATACCTTTTAAATTCATACAGCCCATTCTGGAAGTAAACTATAGCCCAGAAACAGGTTTTAATAATTCAAGTGGAATATCATATCTCCTTTTGGAGAACTTAACAATAAAACAGACTGCCTTGCAAATCTGAAGGCTCCAATCATTTGTTTAAGTCCCAGTTAGAAGGTCCATTGCTGATGGTTAGTAGTGACATAATAGAAAGCATTGAGAAAAGCCTTGACCATGGGATAGTGGGCCTGGCTAGTTTCCAACTGGTCCTTTCTACTCAGGACCAGAGAAATTCATTCATTTGATACTGCTGTAATCTGAATGGATTAATATAGTTTGTGGGAAGGTACTTAAATGGTGTTGCTTAAAGAAATGTAGGAGATCTTCAATAAGCAGGGCCAAAGGACCCACTCTCCATTCCAACCTGTTTTTGTATTGGACAGATTTTTACAGGGTTGAAGACTTTATCAATCTTAGCCTGGTAAGCAAAGCAGCCTAAAAACATAATTTAAGATTAATTTAAAGCACATATCATATTACATCACAAAATATATTATTGTATCTATTATTGTTATTATTTGTATTTATTTTCTGCCTTTATTGTTCCACATTTTAAAGAATGTAATGAATGAATCTTTTGTTCTCTCTAGGTTTCACACCATTGAACCATATGAAGAATGTAAAACAGTATTATGTATCAATCAACAACTGCTACCTGCAAACTGCTTATCTCCATTGCCTCGGCTTCCAAATCGGGTTACTATTTTCCCATTTGGCTGGAAGATAAATACACAGCATGCTTTGTTGTCCACTACAATAATATGTCCATTGCGATCCACAGAAACACCTTTTGGCCCCATAAGTTTTCCTGATCCAATTTTTGCCTAGGGAAGCAAAGAAAGAGATTAAATTTATTTTATTTTATTTTTACGTTTTCTCTATAATCTACTATTTTTATTCTAATTCTCAAAATTATACATCATGATATCTTTTTTTCCCCTATTTCCTGCAAAAAGTCAATAAGGAGTTTTCTAAGCCTCGGTAAATTTACACAAAGTCTCGTGTCTAATTAATTTGGCCATCTCAACAAATTCCATCATCATCACTATTCATTCCTCTATTGTCAGTAAAATCAGAACTTTCCAATTTTCTGCATATAATAGTGTTGCTGCAGTTGTTATTTCAATAAATGTATCTACTCACAGGAACACATGCCTGAGAAGCTTCTTATTTTGTATGCAAGTACAAATGAAAAAGTCTTGCATACTTTTTTTAACCTTTGAAAAAAGTCTAGAAACTTCTGCAGGTCCAGAATGTGATAGGGAATTATTCTCTAGAACTACCCAGTGATGGGTTCTAAATCCCATCGCTACCGGTTCACGCGTGCGCGACGCTTCTGTGCATGCACAGAAGCATCCGGGACGGGTGGGTGGAGCCTCCCGCCGCCGCCACTACCGGTTCGTACAACCGTACCAGTAGCAACCCACCGCTGGAACTACCTATAAAGAGCATAAAATTCTGCAAGATATAACATCTTTGTTAGATTTTGATTGATTTCTAAACCAGTGTTGACTTTTAAAGCTCTTTATTATTGACATCAGAACTGAAGGACAGTTTCTTCTTAATTAGTATCAGTGATAAAGAGCCTATTCATTTATTATATTTTTTTTTATCCTGCCTTTATTATTTTTATAAATAATTCAGGGTGCAACCATATCTAATATTCCTTCCTTCTCCTATTTTGCCCACAACAACAACTCCTGTGAGATAGGTTGGGCTAAGAGATAGTGACTATTATAGAATGTATTAAAAAATCTAGACTATATCAAAGGTCTACATACTTTGTTATCCTGTTTATAAAGACTCTTTTTGCTACACTCCCAATTTTCAGCAGTGGATTTCATATGACCAGGGTTATAAAGCATTATATAGTCTTACAATATTTTGTGTGACTGTTGGCAGGCTCCAGCAACAATGACACTTAATCAGGCTTTAATTTGATATATATGCAAAATACTCAATTTCACAGAGGTTTCTGATCATGTTTCTTTTCTATCGTATTTTAAAATGTGGTTCACATGTGTTTTTCATTTAACATGTGCAACTCACTAATTATGAATCTGCCATTAGACCACTAAATGTTGGACACAAATATCCTGGCTTCACTGTTATATATGCATTTGAATGGCAATTCTTAGAATTCCCAGAGAGACTAACCACATTTGGAAAACACTGGGGGAGGCAGCTTCATATACAGCTTCAATTCATTGTGTTGTATCACAAGCAAAAACAGAATATTGGCATTTTTAAAAAATGTAAAGGCTGTCTCTCCTAATCCCTTTGTGAGAGATGAGTCTTCATTGTGTTGAAACTTTTATGTATGCCACAAGCTAGCAATATTAAGGAAATCTCTTTTAACTGTACACTCCTATTCAGATGTAGCTATCACTACATCACTGCTGTATCACTGCTATCTCTGCTATCACTACTACCGTAGATATGTGTAGGATTACAATTACAATTCAAATGAAGTGTTTTCATAATGCTAGGAAGGACAAACTAAGTATTCATAGCAGCATTTGTATGTGGAGAAGATTCTGAAATTAATGCAAGAGACAATAAAAAGCAGCGATCAGACCCTGACAATTACTGGATTCATTTTGCCCCTTAGTCCCACAATAAACAGCTATAATCTCACTCTTCATTGCTGTCTCGTCAGTAAATACAGGAGGAACTCATTTTGCTACTTATATCCCTTTATCAGCTTCAACCTGCCATTAACTATTAATTTTAAAAAAGGAAAATACATTTCCTTGTATTTTACATTTTGACTTTAAACCTACCTTAAATTTTCCATCAGAGGAGAATATGCTAACCCATTTGTTATCGTAATCTGCAATAATGATATCGCCACAAGGGTGCACAGCTACTCCAGTAGGCCGCTGTAACTGACCAGGAGATCTTCCCCGTACACCAAAACGATTCTTGAACTGGCCATCGGTGGAAAATATCTATGATTTGTTTGAAAAAAGCATAGCGACTTTCATATAAAATGCAATTGCTTTCATTATTCAACTGAAACACATGGGAAACACTGACATGCTTTTAACATGCATATGGAATTCTGCTTCCTGTTACTATTTGGGATTAGGAAAATACTCCAAACATACATGTAATTTGCCTTAAGAAAAGAGGAAGCTCATGCATTTACAAAGTGTATGAATATGTTCTGTGGTTTTTATGCTTAGTCTATACAGTAAGTATTGTTGCTTAGACAGTCAAACCTATCGCTGGGTTTGGAGATAAACTACAATTTGTAAAAGTACAACTTTTTAAAGGCACAAATGGGACCACAAATGCCCAAAACAACCTAACCAAGATTGAGAGAGAGAAAATTTATTTATTTATTTATTTATTTGTTTGTTTGTCAAACATGTACAAGATAGCAGGTATAGGTATAAACATAAACANTGTAAAAGTACAACTTTTTAAAGGCACAAATGGGACCACAAATGCCCAAAACAACCTAACCAAGATTGAGAGAGAGAAAATTTATTTATTTATTTATTTATTTATTTATTTTATAAAATTTATATGCCGCCCAACTCCCGAAGGATATTAGGGAACAAGATGCCACACAACTATATTTTGTTGTAAGTTATATTTATTACATTATATCCACCTTTCCTTTACAAAGCTCAAGATAACAAATTATGAAGTAGTAGGAAACACAATGAGTGATCCAAGAGTGAGTTGAATTAAAAGTTAATGATATGCAGTAACTTGTGTTAATCTAGCAAGGAGCAATTGCAAGTCTGGTACCAATGGCAGCGGGCTATTTATATCCAGCCCAAAAATAAATCCTAGACCATTACATACATATTGTTTATTGTTATAAGGACATGTGCTGGAAGATACTACGGTAGTATTGTGTAAATTGGTTATATATTAGAAACTGCTAGATTCAAGCCTTTGGTTTTTCAGTAAGTGATACAGAGCTACTGAAATGTTTATATAAACAATTTAAAGACAAAGAATTAACAATTTAAAGACAGAATCTAGGCCCGTGATGGCGAACCTATGGCACACGTGCCGGAAGTGGCACGCAGAGCCATCTCTCCGGGTACGCCAGACGTTTCCCGTTGCTCTTCCGGGTTCCAGTGTGCACATGTGCGCCGGCCAACTGGTCTTCTCGCACGCATGCGCGCCAGAAACCGGAAGACCAGGTGACCGGCATGCCGGGGAACTGCTCTTCTAGTTTCTGGCGCTCCCACGCGTGCGCGCACTCCCGTTTCGGCACTCGGTGCCGAAAAGTTTCGTCAACACTGCTCTAGGCAAACCTGAGGAGGGAGGCTGAAAACTAAGTGAAGGGGAAACTAAGGTATCTTCTAAAGAAGATCACTGCTATAGTAGAAGACAGAACTACAAACAACTATAAGCAAATAGCACTAACTACAAGTGGCCTTCAGAAGTGTCCTGTGCATTCATTGACATGCACTGATTTAGTGCGATGGATTCAAGTCCCAATATACAACCAGTTTATGGACAGGCAAGGGAGCCATCAGAACTAAAGTAATATGTTTAGATATAAAATAATCATTATGTACCTATATAATAATTGCCTACAAAAGTTTTAAATCAATGAGGACTGTGCCATGGACAAACTTCAGGAATTTTCATGTTCACCATCTTATATTCTTTTGCTATGGGATTAGTATCTCATATAGTGAGCTGAGTATGTGAATAAATAAACAAGGAAATAGCATTTCAAATTATTTAGGATTATAGCTTTGTTCATGGTTTTCCCCTAACATTTGCTTAAAAAGTAAACATCATATAATAGTAGTACACATTTGCATGCAGGGAAACAAAATCTATATTCTATATTCTGAATAAGGTCATATAGTAATGTCAATTTTCCTTGAACCAACAGTCCCCAGTTTACCAGAGATTCTTAGACATTTGTGCTGTTTCTTTTCCAAAATATTCCGAACTTAGCAATTCTTTTTTTTAAGGCACTATTCCCCCCCAGAAATCAGAAGTAAATGTTGGTTTCTGGCAAAAATGTAATTAATTTCAGTAATGTGGCTGTAAATGTGGGCTGGCTGCTGAGTACCCAAATAAGGTCATGCGATGCAGGTAGACATCAGAATTTTGAATCCTGGTTGTAAATAGCTTTTGATGGGTCTATCATAATTTCAAAGAATTGCTAAGTGACCAGTCATAAGTTGAGGGCTATCTGTATAAAACAGCAAATATATATTGTAATTCTACATATTGGCCAAAACTAGCCTAGATACACTTGGGATTTAGCAGAATTTAATGTATACCTCCAATTTGAGTTATATTTCAAATTTAACGTAATTATTAATTCCACAGCATCAACAACCATGATCCCTGAAATTTTGGTACTTTAGATATATATTTCTTTAATACATGTTATCAGTTCTGTGCATTTAATAAAAAAGTTTTAATGAAGAAACAAACCAAAAAGCATACCTGTACACATTGATTATTGCTATCTGCAATTAATATTTTCCCATTTGTAGATGCAGCTACTCCCTGAAGATTTGTAAATTCCCCTTTGTTTCTCCCTTTGGTACCTAAAACAAAACAAAATAGAAAAGGTAACCCAAAATTTCTCTTGCCGAATGAGACAGTTAAGTGAATTTTGCTGCATTTTACACTCTTCCTTGTGACAGTTGTTAAATTAATCACTGCAATTGTTAAGTTAGTAACATGGTTGTTAAGTGAATCTGGCTTCCCCATTGACTTTGCTTATCAGAAGATTGCAAAATGTGATCACATGACCCCGGGATACTGTAACCATCATAAATATGAGTCAGTTGCCAAGTGTCTGAATTTTGATCACATGATCACTGGGATGCTGCAATGGTCATAAGTGTAAAAAATTATTGTAAGTCATGTAAGTCACATGTAGTAAGTAGTTTTTCAGTGCTGTTGTAACTTCAAATGGTCACTAAATGAACTGTTGTAAGTTGAGGACTACCTGTACCACATCAGAGCTTCTAATGCAGGGGTGTCAAACTCGATTTCATTGAGGGCCGCATCAGGGTTGTGTTTGACCTTGGGGAGGCCAGGTTGGGCGTGGCCAGGTTGGGCGTGGCCAGCTCAACGTCACTCATGTCGGGGGTGCCTTTGGTGGCCCGAGCGCTCTGCCAGTGAAAACAGAGCCCGGGAGGGCTGCATGCAGCCTTCGCAAGCTCCATTTGCGCTGGCAGAGGCACCGCGGGCTGGTCCTTCGCTGTTTCCAGGGCATCCCCGCGAACCAGATCTAAGCACCTCGTGGGCCGGATCTGGCCCCCGGGCCTTGAGTTTGACACCCCTGTTCTAATGTCATCCCATTTGATGCCAACCCAATCTCTAATATTTTCTCTACTCCAACAACTAAGTTCCTATGTATTTGTGTGCATTTGTAAGATCTGGAAAAAAAAATCTGAGAGGCTGCTACAATGGGAAGTTATATGAGGGAAAGGTCATTATTAAAAAATGTAAACAAAAATGCAGGTGGTCCTAACTCAACTACTTGTCCAGCAAATGTTCAAACTTACAATGGTGCTGAATGAGTGATACTTATAGCCATACAGTGAGCCCCACTCATCTGGTTATGTTCTGGGCACATTGCAGGATCCTGTGATCCCACAATTACCATTTACAATCTTCTTTGCTGACCTCTTACAAGCAAAGTCAATGGGGGAGCTGGCAGGAGGTTGCAAATGTTGATCACATCATGTCCTCCTTTAATGACCAGTAGTGATTCACTTAACAGAAACCAGAATTTCTGTCACTAAGTGGTGCAGTCATGTGACACTGTGCTTTACAACGATGTAACTTAGTGATGTAAATTCTGGCCCCAGCTGCCATTGTTAAGTGAGGACCACCTATACTGAAATCTCCCCAAGGCTTCCCAAATGCCATACTATTATTCCTTTCTTTCATTAAAAACCCTGAGGTTGTTAACGATAGCTTGTTGACAATTCTGCAACTAACCACTCTTTTTCATGGTTGCTACAAGGGCAAGGGACACGTATTAAGTAATGCATATTCAAAGAGAAACGTAAATTTCAGGAATAGGATACTAAACTTATGTTACATATAAAAATTATATATAAAATGTAACGGTTTGCTCGAGCTCACAATGAAAAGTGGTAAGGCAAGAATTCTTGCCAAAGGATATGTGGACCACTTAAAAGGCCTGGAAAACTGCAGTAAAGGAAATACTAACATGGTTGTGATTTCACTAAATTTGAGCAGCATCTGAAATACATTGATCTAACCTCAGGAACAATTTATATCATGAGAAGAATCATACTCAAACTAATCATTAACCGATCCAAAGCACTTATGTGGATCTGCCCAAAGGTAATGAAAGGAGAAAAGGCTATTTACAATGGACAACTAGCAAGGAAATCCTTGTAACAAGACAAAGTCCTTACAAGTATAAAATAATATTATGGACGCTGTTCACAGCTATAAGCAGCAGTCCATGAAAATTTAAAACAGAGGCACTTCTTACCTACTCGGAAGATTAGATCATCTTCAATAGGGTTCTCTTTCCTCTTGCCAGTGCTGTACATACTAGCTGGTCTCTTTACAGCCTTCTGTTTCACATGGCCGCTTCCAGGAGACTTAACACGTCTCTTAACTCCTTCAGTGGTAGGAGATACATCTGCTGACCTAATTACTTTGAGTTTGAATGGGCTGCCTTTAATATGTTGTTCGTACAGTCTCAAAGACAGAATAAAGTCCCCTTCTTTCTGAACAGTGTACAAAAATTCGTAAGTGCCATTTTTATTATCAAGTATCTCTCCATCTGCCACACTTCCATCAGGTGTGCTCAGCTCTGCTGTGAGATAAGCATTTCCAGTTTTACAGAGCTCACCATCTTTGTCCTTGGTTGTGATGGTGACTGACATTGGTTGCCCTATCACAGTCTGCTTAAGTCCTTCACCTGTGGCCACTGTTTCAGAAGCCACTGCATTTGTGGTTAAAATAGTACCAAGATTATGAATGGATTTTTTCAATCCTTCTGTTTCTACTATGAAATCCAGTTGATCGTTTTCACGGGGCTGAAGAGGGAATTCCTGGTCTGCCAGGTCATTTAGCTTGTCACTCATCTGCTTTTTAACAAGTAACACTTCTGTCTCAGTTCCATGACTGAGTGCTTGGGCGGTAAAATTGCTACAGCTCTTAATATTTTCTTGTCCCTCCATTAAAGTATCAAGCTGATTCTGCAAGACCTTGATAAAAGTAAATAATATGGTTATTTCATTGAAGTTCCAAGTAAGAAAACAAACAACACATCTATCGGCAAGTTTCAGTATCTCAGGGAAATATCTAATAATGCAAAACTGGATAAAATCACATCATATTTGTTGGACTCAATGTAAAAAAACATATTGAATAACATTGTCACAAAAAGTCTGTGTTGCAGCAGGGTTAAAAAAAAAAAGAGTTCCCAATTTGGAAAACTCTGATTAGATTTGCTCAGCATTCATATGCTTTTTATCCACTTGGGAAAAATTGTAGATTTGTTACCAATTTTGCCTTACAGTCATAATTACTTTTATGTCTGAACCCAGGAAAAGTCAGTTCCAGCCCATAGTATACAAGCCACCAAAGCCAACAAGTTAAACACACATTCAAACTACTTTTAAGAGTTACATTTTCTTTGGTGCAATGTGTTTTATAGCATTTATAGCAGTTCTGCATATTTATAACGAAAGTCTGTTGAGCAATGCAAATATTTCTTTATTTTCCATGATTTGAGGATATGTTGAATTAAATTTATGTAGTTAGCCAGAATACTACATCCAACTGGAAGTTCCATATGAAAGCAAGAAGAATTAAAATTTAAGTGGCAGACAGGACCGGACATCAAAGAAACACCCATTAGCATCCTTTCAACATGTACTAACCACCTTTTTAAGTGGAGAGAAAAAATTCAACTCTACAATACAATACAATTTTACAATACTTGTAAAATGTCTAGTTACATATTGTTAAATTTTAATGCATGCTAACGATTGAAAGCACAGGCATATTGTTCCAATATTCAAGACCCATTGCTTATTTATTATCATTTTTGTCTTCCAAATAATTATAAAACACATTTGGGTTTTATTTTTTGTGATATAATGCACTGTATCTAATGAAATCAGATTATAAACTATTGGTACCATTTGTGTAAATGCTTTAACTTTTGGTTTTAAAAATTATCAGCCACACATGCATCCTGAAAATCCAACAAAAAATATTCATTGAAGGCCATCCCCAATTACTGCTTCCTTTAAACCAATATTAGAGCAATGTTTCTGAAGCTGTTTATTTGTACAAGATACTAGTTTCTACATAACAACGAACTGGAAAGAGTCAAATTTCCCTGAAATGGTTATTTTTATGACACATTTGCTATTTTCTATGGTTTCCTTCATTAAAGGAAATATGAATTTCAGTCATTTTTCCAAACGATATAATACAGTCAATAGAAACCGAGAAAATTTTTAATGATGAGAACAGAACTCTTACTTTATGTTTAAGGCCATAATTCACTTCCAGTTCCATAAGCAACACACTCTTGCGAACATTTAACGTCTTCTGGAGTTCATCAAAAGTGGAATGAATTTCATCTACAATGCTGGTCTTTTGGTTGGTCAGTTGATGGATAATTTCAGATATGAAGTGCAATGCAGTATCTATTTCTGGAAGCCTATTAAAACAAGCAGTTAACATTTCAAATATCAATGCTACAACTTCCCTTCAACATTCATAAGATGTATCATTACACAATTATTAAACTTTGAATAATACTCATTAATGACCCTGTACACATAGTGCCAAGCCATAGTTAAATGTTATGTTTGAATGCAATATTCAGGTAGACCTCGACTTATAACAGTTCGTTTAGTGACTGTTCAAAGTTACAACGGCACTGAAAAAAGTGACTTATGATCATTTTTCACACTAACAAACTTTGTAGCATTCCCCATGCTCATGTGATCAAAATTCTGATGCTTGGCAACTGGTTCATACTTATGACTGTTGCTTTGTCCCAAAGTTATGTGATCACTTTTTGCAACCTTTTGAAAAGCAAAATCAATGGGGAAGCCAGATTCACTTAACAGTCGTGTTACTAACTTATCAACTGCAGTGATTCACTTAACAACTGTGGCAAGAAAGGTTGTAAAATGGAACAAAACTTACTTAACAAATGTCTCACTTAACAACATAAATTTTGGGCTCAATTGCGGTCATAAGTCGAGGACTACCTGGATTATAGATTTGATCTTTAGATATTTGCTTCTCCATTCTTTCTAGTGAGAAACATTTCATTTTTGAGAGTGCTGTAAAGCACTGTAAAGCGGTATATAAGTCTAAGTGCTATTTTTTTCCATGAATAATATATAATATTTATCAATAAACAGATATAAATGTAGATTGGATGCTGACTTTTCCCATGTTAAAAGCTGTACACAAACATTAGCTGGATTGACAAATCATTCTAAGGCAGAATTTGTTTGATTATACCTTAGTATCTTGTATATCTTGAATTTGTTTGATTATACCTTAGTATCTATAAACTGTAAACATTCAGTAAACTGTAGCTTAGAGCAAAATGTGAAGCATACACAAATTTGGTGATCTTCAGGGCTATGCAAATTTATATACACATCTTTTTTAAAAAAGTTTTGTTAGTATTATAATTTTCAGACAACACAAGTATTGTCAATTCTAAAGGAATCTTGAATTATTTCACTTGCAATTGTAAGCTAGAATTCATTAAAATTTCCATTAACTTAGAAAAAGAAGCACGCTTCTGCTCAATACATAGATTCCACTTGCCTCTTCGTGTCAGCGTGGGCATTAAACAAAAACAGACAGTTCTGCCTGTGACATACATTACAAGGAACTAAGAAATCTGCTTTGTCCTCCCATATCAAACCATCTGGATTTGTTTAACTACTCCTGCTAACAGGAACCAAAGGGAATAACTATGCAGCAAACAACAGCATGCTGCTCATTCCCAATGAGCCAAAATCCTGAAAAATTCTGGTCTATGTTTACATATAAAAGTGGCCAATATGTTTTACAATATGCTGGCTTGTTTATGAAACTTCTGCATTTTTTGCCACCAACTTTTAAATTAGGGGTTTAAAAAGTTGCCTATCAATTTTTCTTACGTGGGCCCTGACAGATAGGATCAAAGGTTTGGTCCTTTTTTGTACTATAATTTACTATTTACTATTTTACTTTGTTGTTGGCGGTTGTGAAGTCGTGTCCGACCCATCGCGACCCCATGGACAACGTTCCTCCAGGCCTTCCTGTCCTCTACCATCCTCTGGAGTCCATTTAAGCTGACGCCTACTGCTTCAGTGACTACATCTAGCCACCTCATTCTCTGTCGTCCCCTTCTTCTTTTGCCCTCAATCGTTCCCAGCATTAGGCTCTTCTCCAGTGAGTCCTTCCTTCTCATTA
>QLTV01003281.1:2434083-2465118 GCA_003457575.1 Thermophis baileyi | reverse complement strand
TAAAAAAAAAAAAAAGTACTTCAGCCAAACTTGACTCCTAGCTGCTGACTGTGTCTATTCTGAAATGATTTGCTACTACTTTCTTCTAGATTGTTTTAAAATTTCTGAATAAAGTCAACTAGCAGGTTTGCATATTGCACTCTGCCATGGTATCAGTTGTAAATCATGACTGTGGCTTAAAATCATGTATTAAACCACCATTTCATAATATATGAATCTTAACAGCATACAGCATCAGTAAAAAAAGGTGTATGTGGAAAACTAGTAAAACAAAATATCCAGTGTCATAAACAGTATAATGGGGGAACATTAAAAGCTGGATCTAGAAGTACTTTTGATGTTCTAATATAAAACATGTAATATTTCTTTAACTCTTGCTTTTACCTAGGCACTGCTTCCAATAGAGATAATCACTCTTACTCTTGCCCTTTATCCATGACTGCCATATTAATATAGTGTAACCTGACCCTAACTGTTTATACCCTAATTCATTATAATATTCTTTCTCTGTATTTCTTTCTCTGTGTCTCTCTATCGCACAATGGTCTGGAAAAGTTTTTGGTTTTTTAAAAAATACTAAATTTCTCATCTCTGAAATGGTATTATACTAAGATATTAAATAATGAAACAGCATATGATAGGAAATGTAGTAAACCTCTGGGGGAAAATATCCTGCAGGACCACAATGCAGACAAGATTTACTGATTACCTAATACTATTTCAGGCAGAATCACAAAATAATTATACAAATACATTGGAACAAACTATTCACCTCTAGGCGAGATGGGCAGCAAATAAGTTTAATAAATAAATAAAAAGAATGCAGTCATGTGACATCTTGCTTTATAACCACATTGCCTAGCGATATAAATGCTGGTCCCAAGTGTGGTCATAACTCAAGGAATTCCTATAAAGCATGGAAGAATGTGATAGGTTGTACATGCAGATGACATACATCTCCACCTAGGCTCACTGGGAAATGTGGTACAAGTCATATGATTTCTGGAAACAGCACAAGCCAGGATGGGGAAAACGGCTGATACTCAACTCAAGCAAGATGTAGAAATTGTTGATCCAGAGGGACAACAGTATTTTTGGCTCTTAATGGGGTTGTGTTCTCCCAGAATGATCTGGAACTTCTCCTGGACTCCTACTCAAAAATAAGTGAAAGAAAACTGTGGCCAAAAGGAATTTTGCCTAGCTTTGATTAGTGCCCCAGCTACAGCCTGGAACAGAATGAACTGGACATAAGTTATTCATGACCTGCCTTCTTGATTGGATTATTATAATTTGCTGTACATGAGGATGTACGAGAACATCACCCACAAAATTCAGCTAATCCAGAATGTAGCAAGATTACAGTACTATCATGAGAGCTGCACCACTTACCACTGGGTTTCCAAGTGCAATTCAAGCTGCTGGTTGCTACGTATAATACTCTCTATGGCTTGAGATCTGAGTATCTTAGGTACTACTTTCCCCAATAGTTCCTGCCTACCCCATCCAGACATTCACAGAGCACCTACTTAGGGTACCCATCTATCAGGAGTTGTGGTATAAGGTTACCTGATAGTGGACATTTTCTGCAACAGCTTCCCTCTGGAATAGTTCTCTCTCTAAAGCAGGGGTGTCAAACTCATGGCCCGCGGGCCAAATGTGTCACGTGCTGGCCACGCTCATGCCCAGTTTAGCGAAGGGGAAAAAATCACGATACGTCACGTGATGACGATGTGAGGACGCAAGTTTGACACCCCTGCTCTAAAGCATAGATAGCTATGACTCTCATGACCTTCTCAAAGTAGGTAAAAATATCACTCATATGGCTTTTGAGGATTAACCTGTACCCAGCAACTCCATATTCCATTGTGTTACGTTTCAGTTTGGATTTGGATTTTTATTTGGATTTTTGTGTTATTTTTTCATTGTTAATATTCTGTAATGCAAAAAAAACCCCACCTTGAGTACAAGACAATAGCCCAGAAAAATATATTTCACTATCCAACTATAGCTTATACATAATACTTAATTTACCAGAACAGTTATTATTACTAACATCCTTGTATAATCTTTCCAGATGTGATAAAAATATAATTCCTCTCAGAAGTCAGTATTGTCATTTCATTAGTAAATTTTTCCAAACTGCCATTTGATCATACCTTACCATACCAATTAGTCAATGAAAGGCTATATACAAATTTCCAATTTATAGTAATTTTGGGATAAGAATGCTATAACTCCTTAAAAAAAAAGTTTAGAATTATCTTCCTTAAAAGTATATAAAAATCCAATTCTTGGATGTATTCTACTTTTTCTGAATTATTATTCAATTATTGTTATTATTTCACAGTACATTTTAAAAATAATAAAAATATTCCTAACAATTTTTAAATTAGTTTATTCAGATTTTTTTTAAAGCAGCAGTAACTAAAAAACCAAGCAGAAAAAATAATAGAAGGATCAAAAGAAATACCATCAGCTGTGGTTTGATTCCAACAAGCTAAGTTTATTGCAGGAAATGTGGTATGCCGATAACTAAGAATGTAAACTAAAGATAGACTTCCAAGTGTTTTATCTCTACTGTTTTTAATTTAGTACAAAAACATATGGGAACAAATTATGATAAATGCAATGGAACAAACTACTGAGTAATACTTATTATTGTACATACAGTTAGACTCAGTTGCTACGTATAATGCTATTACAACTGCCACTCAAGCCATTGTTTGGGACCCATTTATTTATTTATTTATTTATATCCCGCCACCTTTATTATTTTTACAATCCTCGCCCTATTTCCCCCACAACAACTCCTCTAAGTGATGCAGCTACTATGAGAATCACACTCAAATTTTATGACCTTTTTTGCCATGGTTGTTAATCACTGCCGTCATTAAGTGAATCATGCAGTTATTAAATGAATCTGGCTCTTCCATTGACTTTGCTTATCAGAAGCTCCCTGGGAAGGTCCCAAATGGCGATCACGTGACTACCCCCCCTCCCCGCATACTGTAACCATTGTAAATACATGCTGACTGCCAAGCAACCAAGTTCTCATCACATGACAGTGGGGATGCTGCAATGGTTGTAAATATGAGGATTAGTCATTGTAACTTTTTGCAGTGCCATTGTAGCTTTGGATAGTTGCTAAATAAATGGCCGTAAGTCGAGGACTGCCTGCAATGGCAACAATATGCCTCCAATTTTTGAGTTCCCTTAAGTTCCCATCAGCCTGTGTTGGTATGGACACGGGTTGGAAGGTACTAAGATGCTTATCTCGGCCTTACTATGAAGAGAAAACTACAGTAATGTGCAAAAATGAGTTAATGAAAGTTTCTTTAAAAAAAATAAAATAAAATTCTGATCTATTCTAGCCATACAAAATGTTTTTTATCCTTCATTTGTTTCTTCTGACCTCACATAGGGCAACACTCTATCTCCCCCATCCCCAAAAAGTCAGGCTTGAAGGAATATTTTCCTGTCCTTGTCTGCATCTCATATTTCACACACACAACTCTGCAGAATTACTGTCAGAAATCTCAATAGAAGTGTTTTTTAACACTCTCATATATGGCATCTTGGTGAAAATTAATGCAAAGAACTTTTACAGTGTTTAGAAAAGCAGTGGCAAAAAGAACATTAACTACGTCGCTTTCAAATGCAATCAGCAAAATATTAAAAAAATTATTTTATCATAAGCAATGAAGCTGTAAGACTTAACATATAATAACTATTTTCTCTGCTTGAACACATGCTAATAATGTGTAAGAAGAATAATAAACAACCTATATAACTTGTTTAACTGAAACCAATGAACATGTTTAACGGAAACTGATATTGTATTTTAGCTTTCAAACCATTCATATGTTTATTTTTTATAAACCAAAAAGAGAAACACAGATATACATTATATACACTGTAGATGCTAATAGCATGCCTATAGCATTTCATCAATGGAAGAAACCCAAATCTCAAAAAATAATAATAATAATCTAAAAATAGTGTGTAAAGGTAAATGTTTCCCCTGTTCAGCCGTTTCCAACTCGGGTGGGGTGGCTCATCTCCATTTCTTAGCCGAGGGAGCCACTGTTGTCGAAAAACATTTCTGTGATCATGTGGCCAGCATGACTATACACCAAATTACACAGAACACTGTTACCTTTACATCCCAGAGTTACATCCCAGAGTTCTAAAGGAGCTGGCAGATGTCATCTCAGAACCACTGCACCACATCTTTCAAAAATCCTGGAACACCGGGGAACTACCAGAGGACTGGAAAAGAGCTGATGTGGTTCCCATCTTCAAAAAAGGGGGGGGAAAACAGACCCAGGAAACTACAGACCAATCAGCCTAACATCAATACCCAGGAAGATACTGAAAAAGATAATAAAAAAACAGATCTGCCAACACCTAGAAACAAGTAAAGTAATAACCAACAGCCAACATGGGTTTGTTAAGAACAAATCATGCCAAACCAATATCATTTCATTCTTCAACACAGTGACTAAATTAGTAGACCAGAGAAATACTGTGGACATAATATACTTAGACTTCAGCAAGGTATTGGACAAAGTAGACCACAACCTATTTCTTCATAAGCTAGAAAAAAATGGGATAGACAGCTTCACCACCAGATGGATTCACAACTGGCTGACAAACCGTACTCAACAAGTAGTCCTTAATGGGTCGAAGTCTACATGGAGAGAAGTAAGCAATGGGGTACCACAAAGTTCCGTCTTAGGCCCAGTACTCTTCACTATCTTCATAAACGACTTAGATGAGGAATAGAGGGGGAACTTACCAAATTTGCAGATGATACTAAGTTGGCAGGAATAGCTAACACCCTAGAAAATAGGCTCAAGATCCAGATGGATCTTGACAGACTTGAACACTGGGCCCTATCTAACAAAATGAAATTCAATGTAGAGAAAAGTAAAGTCCTACACTTAGGTAAGAAAAACCAAAAGTATACATATAAACTGGGTGAAACCAGACTTAATAGCAGTGACTGTGAGAGGGATCTTGGAGTCCTAGTGGACAACCAGCTAAACATGAGCCAGCAGTATGCAGCGGCAGCCAAAAAAGCCAGAGTAAAACATATGAAGAACGGTTACAGGAACTGGGCATGGCTAGTCTAGTGAAGAGAAGGACCAGGGGAGACATGATGGCAGCGTTCCAATATTTGAGGGGCTGCCCCAAAGAGGAAGCGGTCAAGCTATTTTATAAGGAATAATGGATGGAAACTGATCAAGGAGAGATTCAACCTAGAAATAAGGAGGAACTTTCTGACAGTGAGAGCGGTCAACCAATGGAACAGCTTGCCTTCGGAAGTTGTGGGAGCTTCATCACTTGAGACTTTCAAGAAGAGATTGGACTGTCATTTGTCAGAAATGGTGTAGGGTCTCCTGCTTGAGCGGGGGGTTGGACTAGATGACCTACAAGGTCCCTTCCAACTTTGTTAATCTGTTAATCTGTCTGTTACCTGCCCATTGAGGTAGTACCTATTTATCTACTTGCATTTGCATGCTTTTCAACTGCTAGGTGGGCAGGAGCTGGTCAAATAACGGGAGCTCATCCTGTCACGTGGCACTTGAATCTCGAACGTGGGCTGTGAGCTTTCTAGCTGATAAGCTTGGCGTCCTTAAATACTGAGCCCCCCGCCCCAAAAATAGTGGGTATTTCTTTTTTTAAAAATCAGCTCCATCTGAAGTTAATTGGAAACTATTTTTAAAACTGTGATACTACATTCAAGAACCTTAAAGGCAACTTCAGAACCTTATGGTGTAAATGAATATTTCCACAATCAATTTAAAAAAGAGTAAGTTTTCATTTAACAACCTGTTTTCATTGCTGGACTAGAATTTAAATCAATGAACTTACTACAGGTAGTCCTCAACTTACAACAGTTCACTTAGGGACCATTCGAAGTTACAACGGCACTGAAAAAAGTGACTTATGACTGTTTTTCACACTTATGACCATTACCAGTATCCACATGGTCATGTGATCAAAATTCAGACGCTTGGCAACTAATTCATATTTATGACAGTTGCAGTGTCCCAGGATCATGTGATCAACTTTCGCGACCTTCTGACAAGCAAAGTCAATGGGGAAGCCAGATTCACTTAACAACCATGTTACTAATTTAACAATGGCAGTGATTCAGTTAACAAATGTGGCAGGAAAGTTTGTTAAATGGTGCAAAATTAACTTAACAAATGTCTCACTTAGCAACATAAATTTTGGGCTCAATTGTGGTCGTAAGTTGAGGACTACCTGTAAATCTCACCAAGGAAGGAGGTGAAATCAAAAAAATATCCAGTGAAATCAATGCTGAACCAGACTGAACACACAGCATACACCACTTCTTTTAGATTGCTCAAATTATTATTGAAATGACTGAAATTTAAAGTAAAAGCTAAATCCTGCATCAGTCCAGTTAAACTTATATACAGGACCATTCCACATTGCACTCAAAGCAGCCTCTCTTCCATGGTATTGTTCTGACCCAGCTCCTCAAACACGACAAACCCTCTGTAGTTGAAGCAATGATTCCTTTATTAGGAGCGCCTGCAGCCCCGGCAAAAAGTTTCTCTTTCACTGCAGGCTAACAAATCTGTCCGGCAGGGACATCAATAGTTGTCTGTCACATCTATTCATCTCCGCCCCCTGCCTTTTATCCCCAGAGCTAGGGTGGGGCTTCGTTAGCAGCGGTGGCTCTTCCTTCCCAAGGATCGGCCCACGGATTTCCACTGCTCTCCTCTCCTCTGCCTTCTGTGCATCCGCGCGTCAGGCACTGGACCCAGCTGTTCCTCCTCTTCCTTATCAGCCACCTCCAGACCTGGGGGCTGTTGACTCTCCATCTGAGGGTTGACGGATGGCCCAGGCTCCGCCTCTGTCTCTCTCTCTGCTCCATTCCCTCTTCCCCCTAAGAGCTCTCAGGTTGCCTTGATACTGACCCTGACTCCCATGCCTCCTCATCTGATTCGGCTGCTGGAAAGGCCAGCGGCTGACAGGCCACAACAGGTATATGTGTTTCTTAAGTCTACTTCATAAATTCCACTGCTGAATTGCAGTGAAGTTACCACAGGGCTGGACTAGTCCTTAGTCCAGATTATGCTCACAGCAATGCCTGTTGTTCTCCTGCGTGTCACTGGTTGGCTCCTAGGTGGATCAGTGCACTGGTGCCAGCTTTTTCCTTTTAGGATCTGTTTCCTCTTCACTAGTCCTACAACTTTCCTTTGCTTTTCTAGATGTTTGCACACACACACCCTTTTCTTACATAGTACTCTTTGACACTAAAGCAGACCTTTCTAAGTTTTTAATCAAAGCAATCAATGGTGGCTCTTTCTATGCCACTTTGTAAAGCCAAGGAATAGCTGCCACTTGAACAAAGAACAACGTCCCATGTTGTAGCTTAAAAATTAAGGAAAAGGAAAGGAAACTTTGCTGAACTGTAGACAGGATGTAGAAAAGCAAGGGGAATATGTTTTACCCAGCCTAGAGAGAAACTAAAGAATGCCCACAGAGAGATGAAAGGGTTGAATGGAGCATGAGCCTCTTGGGTTGGAAACATTTCATTATCATAACAGCTATCACGGGATTAACTGCCAAACAGCACAAAAAAAAAACACATAGCCAGTACAGGCTGTACAAGGTTAGGCTAGGAAGGGGGCATGCCAGGCACTACAGCCAATTGGAGCAGGAGCTGTTATTAAATAGAAAAAAGTGTTAGAAACCATCTGGTATGAAAGATAGCTCAACCCAGAAAGCACAAAGTTTGAAGCAGAGCTAGAAACCAGGGGGACACGGGATGCATTTGACATGTGCTGGGAGTCGTAGTAGTATAATATTACCCATCAGTGAATATCTGTCTGCTGTATTGTGTAATCATGAAAAGAATAAAGCATGCAAATGATGCACCAGATCCTTAGTATATCACACAATTCACTGGAATGACAATAGCTGACTGATATGGCATGAAGACTGTCAAGAGGCAGAACTCTTTGTTCAAATATTCAAGCAGGCATGAAATATAACAGTCCACGCCCCAATTCTGTAGAATTTAGCCACAAAAGGAACCAGTCCCCAATTAGGTTTATATGCAGATGTACGAAAGCAATCAAGTAGGCTACTACTTGAAAGCAATCATTAGGGGTTACTGATTTCCAGATGGTTGCCTTTAATGTAAAAGGCAGATCAGAAACTGGAAAAATTATCACAGATGGTACAATGCAAAAAATAAGCTGAATTAAATGAGCTGGCATTTGTACCATCCTGATTTAGCCTTACATTTAGCAGACATACATATGCATCATTACAGGACAGCCTGTTCAGATGAAGGATTATAACAAAGCTTGATTTTACTGTACGAACATCAGCAATTATCAGTCAAATCAAGAGTTTAATTTTTAAAATATCCTTAATGTCACACTCCAAGCCACAAGTAAGAATATTCAGCTTTGTATTTTTTATATATTCTATATCAGGTCTGTTGACACTAATCAGCAGACTTTCCCAACCTAATCACCTACTAGATATGTGAAAGTACAATTCCCCAAATTTCTAGCCTGCATCACATGGTTTTCAACTATTTTGCATTATTTAAGACATAAACAGCTAAAATTCTGAGAATTATCAAAAAGCAAAGAACTCAAGTTAGAAAACAGATGTTAGAGAATATTTGGGAGCTTTTCTTATTCATCTTGGACAGCCATTGGGGAAGGGTACCAAATTGAGAACTTAAATTTGTATTGAATGGTGATGGCTCTCCAAGATTTTATACAACAGCCTTTCTCAATCCTGCCTAGAAATTCCAGAAACTGAATCTGAAACTTTTGTATACCAAGTTTCTGTTCTGTGCCACTAAAACTATACCCTGGTGAACTTATATCCTGCTTTTCACAATAAACAGCGGAATGCTGTAATCAGAAGCTTTCAGGTCCTACAATTGTTGCTTTTGCACAACTATAGCCAACACCATTATCAATGTTCTTAGATAGATACCTGCATTCAAATACCAGAGCATGAATCCTTAAAAAATGATAAAAGTACATGTGCCAAGCAGCACATCCTAATTACATCTAGTCCCATTTAAATTCCCCAGTGTCCTGGAGTGGCCTTAAATGAGAGGTATTCTGGGAAACTAAATGGCACAGTAGGGCACTGCTATTGTAACTGCTTTCTACTTTAGTGTGCCAATGCTATCAGAGTAGCTTCAGATTGCCCATGAAAAGTTTATTGTGCAGCCTAATATGCTTCAAATCCCGCGTCCCTTATTAAGGGCAATTAAAACTGCTTTATTTCTTGTGGCTATACACAGTTCTCTCATTTTGGTTAGAAATAAAAGGCAAGTAAATTGTGAACAGTCAGTAAAATGGAAGACATGTTCAATGCCCTTGATTATAAACCTGGGGTCTAGTGCTTCTCTGGGACTTCGAACATTTTCTCTCCGTCTAATTTTGATTATATGTCATCATCTCAGCCTGATTTATTAAGTGATAGTGTCACATGGACTGTGGAAATTGTTCATCAGATAGTACGTTGTTGCCAAAATATATTCTTAATGAATTTGTCATTTTTTAAAGTAATGATCTATTTCAACATGTACATAATATATGTTCTTTCACAAAAAGTGTTGTACCTTATGATTCTTGACGAATGGGCGTTGGTCCTACCTGATACACCCTTTCTCGTAGGGCTTGGAGAGAGAAGCCAGGAATTTTGTATTGGTCCGTTCTTCTGCCTGGAGACTGAGCACGTGATCTTTTTTGGATACGCCTCCCCTGCCAGGCAACTCCCCAGTTTCGGTGAAGGTGAAGAAATGACCAGTCTTGTGACCTGCCAAAACAGAAACCCCTCCCGGGCGCTGACCAGACTGCAGCTAGGGTGGGTCTGGCTTCTCTCTCCAAGCCCTACGAGAAAAGGCGTATCAGGTAGGACCAACGCCAATTCTCCATTGGGCTGGGAGAGAGAAGCCAGGAATGGGACATACCAAAGCCTCCCTGTCCCTACGGGTGGGAAGCAGTCTGGGTCAAGGGTCCCCTATCCTCGTGAACCCTCTGCAGAATCCGCCTGCCGAAGGCTGCTTCGGCCGAAGCGTAGGTGTATAACTTATAATGCCTGATGAAAGGCGAAGGAGAAGACGAGGTAGCTGCTCAACACACCTCCTCAACAGAGGCTTGCGTCGCCCACGCAGCAGTGGTGGCGGCACTCCTGGTAGAGTGGGCAGTAATCTGCTGAGGCATCGGAAGGGACTGGGACTCGTACGCTTTAGCAATGCAAGCCCTAATCCACCTACCTACTGTTGAGGGGGACACCTTCCTGCCCAATGTGGAAGGTAGAAAGGAAACAAATAAGGACTCGGACCTACGCAGGGAAGAGGTCCGTCTGATATAAATACGGCAAGCCCGTCTCACATCTAAAGTATGCCACCTCCGCTCCAGGGCATGTGAAGGCCCCGGGCAGAAGTTGGGCAAAATTTAGGGATGAAAGAAGGGTCCAACCGTAGCACAACCCTGTCCGGATGGAAAATGCAAAGGTCCGCCCTAACCGAAAGAGCAGCTATTTCGGAAATCCGCCGAGCTGATGTTATAGCCACCAGGAATGCTACCTTAAGGGTTAGAAACCTTAGGCTAGTAGATCTCAAAGGCTCGAAAGGTCCTTCAGTGAGGGCCTAAGATCCCAGGTGGGATACCTGTGGGCCACAGGGGGTCTCAAATTGGTGGCCCCCCTGAGAAACCGTCGTATCATGGGATGTTTGGAGAGGGAATCTAGACCACCCTCGGACAGAACTGAAGATAAAGCAGCCACCTGCCTGCGCAGGGTGTTAGGCGCCAACCCCTTGTCCAGGCCCTCCTGAAGAAACTCCAGGACTTGGGCTACGGAGGCCGAAGCCGGATCCCTGTGTGCTTCAGAGCACCAGGAACAAAAAGCCCTCCAAGTGGAATTATATACTCTCACGGTGGATGGCCTCCTGGAGGCCTGAATGGTAAGGATGACCCTGGAGAACAAATCCCAACGCCTCAGGACCCTCCGCTCAAGCGCCAGGTGGTCAGTTGGAGCCATTGAGGCTTTGGATGAACCAACGCCCCCTGGCTGAGGGAGATCCTGTCCTGAGGAATCTTCCAGAGTCTGGCCACTGACAGGCTGACCAGGTCGGCAAACCATGGTCGCCTGGGCCAATGAGGGGCTAACAGCACCACTTCAGAGGTAGGTTGCTGCTGGTTCGGACCGGTTCTTTAGAACCGGTAGTGGAAATTTACTGCCGCTCGCCAAACCGGCAGCAAAGACTGGTGGTCCACGCTCCTGAACCGGTCCTCTGGTCGCCGCGGCTTGAAAAATAACCCTCTGTGCATGCGCAAAACGCGCACTTCCGTAGCGATCAGAACCAGTAGGGAAGGTAAGTAGAACCCACCCCTGTACCACTTCCGCCCTTTCTTCTAACACTGATTACTGCTGGTAACAGAGGAAGGGGAGGGAAGGCATACAAGAGGCCCTGGGGCCAAGGGATGCGTAGAGCATTGGCTCCCTCCACCCCCTGGGAAGTAAACCTGCTGAAAAATCTGGGGAGTTGAGTGTTGGCAGGGGACGTGAACAGATCCAATACTGGAATGCCAAAGTGATCTGACAGTTCCTGAAACAGGGATGGGTGGAGGCGCCATTCTGAATGGTCCTCCGTCGCCCTGCTCAGGCAATCCGCCTGCACATTTTTGACTCCAGCTATGTGTTCTGCCTTTATGGACAGCAGGTGTTTCTCTGCCCAGAGGCCCAGCCTTTCGGCTTCCTTCATGAGGGACCCTGATTGGGTACCCCCCTGGCGGTTGACGTGCGCCTTGGTTGTCACGTTGTCTGTCAATATTAGAATGTGATGACCAGACATGGTCCCCCGGAAACTTTTGAGGGCTAGATGAACTGCCCTGAGCTCTAGCCAATTGATGTTGTGGGATAAGTCCGTCATGATAGTGAGACGGCTGGGCTCCTTGAACAAGCAACCCCTGTTGAGGGCCGGCGACAACCACCATTGGAACGACTGCCTCACTCTCCGAGGAACCCTGACCTTCTCTGCTGAGCAGCTCCTGCCGGACCTCTGATATGGCAGGAGAAACCATTGAAGGGTCCTTGCATGGAGGCGCGCCCACGGCATGATGGCAATGCAGGACACCATCTTGCCCAAGAGTTTGGACAAGATGGCCAGGGATACTGTACCCTCGGAAAGGATGCCTCTTATCAAGGACTGAAGGCTGTCTTGTCTTTCCTGAGAAAGTCTGGTGGTTTGTGAAAGGTGGCTTTTTTTGCTGTTGATTGAAAAGCCATGGTCCTGCAGTACTTGAACAGTAATCCTAAGATCCGCCTCCGCCTGGACCTCCGAGGACGATTGGAGCAGAATGTTGTCCAGGTAGCATTGGACCCTGATAGGCAAGGACCGGAGATGGGCCTCCAGGGCTGCTAACAGCTTGGTGAATGTGCGAGGTGCAGATGACAGTCCGAACGGAAGGGCCTTGTATTGATAATGATTGTCTGCATAAGAGAAATGAAGGTACTGTCGATGAGCAGGTAAAATCGGAACGTGAAGGTAAACCTCTGTTAAATCAATGGAAGTGAGGAAGTCGCCCTCCCATATACACTCCAGAATAGACTGGAGGGTCTGCATTTTAAAACGTTTGTAGATCAGACACCTGTTGAGGCTTTTCAGATCCAAAATTTCCCTCCACCCCCCAGAGTTCTTTGGGACCACAAACAGGATTGAATAAAAGCCTTGTCCCCACTGGTTTCAAGGAACAGGCTGAATGGCCTGAATGCCAGCAAATGCTGAAGCGCCGAATCCATTAGGCTTCTCTTTGTTGTGTCCCGAGAGACGGGACAGTGAATAAAGAACTCCGGGGGCGCAGAGAGAAACTCCAGAGCCAAACCATACCTTACAGTGCTGATGACCCAATTATCAGATGTGGTAGTCTCCCACTAATGTGCATAGAGACTAAGCCATCTTCCAATCAGAGGGTCGGACTTGTAGCTACTTGGAACGACGGTAGGGGCGACTTTCAGCTCCACGAAAGGGCCGCTTGCCCTGGAATGGTTGGTGGTTCCGAAATTCTGACCTGTCATGTTGGCTGTCTTGCCTGTTGAAAAAAGGTCTTTGGGGTTGATTGAAGTCAAGCCCCGCTTCTGGGTTTCGAAAGGGCTATCTCCTGAAATAGGGAGCTGGGCGCTGATTGCCCCGTCTAAACAGGGAAGTCATCATCTTGCCCTTGTCCTTAGTCTCAATAAGAATGGGGTCCAAGGCCTCCCCAAATAATTTGTCGCCCGTGAATGGGGCTGATACCAGCTTACATTTGTTTTTGTTGTCAGCATGCCAATGCTTAAGCTACAGCATACGCCGGGCTGTGACCGAAGAGGCCATAGACCTGGATGTGAACTTTGCTGCATTCAGGGTAGCATCCGCCAAAAACTCTGTTGCAGCCATCAATTTGGTAATATCCTGGTGCAACCTGGTTTCTTCCTGGGGAATTCTCTCCTGCATCTGGCGAAGCCAGAGTAACGACGCACAATTGAAAAATGAGGCAGATGTGGCAGCTTTAACCGCCCAGGCAGCGCCTGGTGGGCCTTGCGAAGAGCCAATTCCACCTTATTGTCGTCTGACTTCAGACAATCTATTGCATCAGTAGGTAAGAGCGCAGCCTAGGCTAAAGCCGCCACTGGTTTATCCACCGTTAGAATTTGAAGAGCCTGGGACAGGTCTGGAGCAACGTTGTAAAGCCTCCTTTCCGTACCTGTAGGAGGGGGCCCTGCTCCTGGATTCACCCATTGCCTCTGAACAATGTCCAGAAATAGCTTGGGTGATGGTACCTCCTCATTCTCAATTGTAGGCTCTGAAAAAAGCACATTACCAACATCCCCTGCCCTTAGGCCAGGGTCAGACACAGGTTCAGGGTCCAAATTAGTAATGGCCTTGGCCTTATGCAGTAAGGACTTGAACAAATAAGGGCGAAAGAGACCTGTAAAAGGAGAAGGATCAGATGATGGCCCCTCATCCTCTGATAGGGCCATGAACTCTCCCTCCTCAGCCGAGGAGTCCCCACTCCTTATGGAAGGAGCCTGGGAAGGAAGGCTCTGTGGATCAAACCAGGCCTCCTGAGTCAAAGGAGGCAATTGGTGACTCTGGTAGTAAGAAGTAGCCAGAGGAGGCTGAATGCATTGTTGCAAGCCTGCAGCTATTCCCTTGGAAATAGCTCTGGAAATAATCAATTGCAGGTGGTCAGGTACTTCTGAACCACCATCATCCCCCGCACGGAGTCCAGGAGAAGTGGGGGTAAAAGTGGCTTCAGGGACCAGTCTTGGAAGAGAAATAGACCTCTCAGCATTTGATGCAGGTAAGTTGGGAGCTGCAGAGGAAAAAAACCTCAAAACCAGACCAGTTTCCCTTTGAATGGGGAAAAACTGCTCCCCAGCGCCCTCTGGTGACCAGGCACAAAAACCTGTGAGCTGCAAGGAGCTGGATTCATTAGAAGCCTCCAATGAACTTTCCTCAGTAGGGTGGGAAATATCAGCCCCTCCCCTGGGAGAACTACCCAGGTCCTGGCTTGTTCCAGCCTTTTGGAGCTTTGCAAGCTCCTTCTCAATTGCCCTTTGGCGCCTCTCAGCATCCTTTTGGGCTGCCTTAGAATCTCTGCCACTCCCAGAGGCAGAACGCCTGCTCTTATCTTTATCTCCTTTAGCAGCTGTTCTCTGGCTGGAGGAGCTGGGCCTGTAGCTTGGGGAAGTCAAGGAACGAGCCCTGCTGTCCCCTTCTTGCGTCTGCTGGCCCTTGGGAGGCGCCTGAGGAGCCATTTCTCTAGCGCTGGGCAGTCTGACCAGCAATGGGTTGCTGCTGCTGTGGCTAATTAGCGCCTGAATTGCGCTTACGCTGCAATCAGTGTGCCCAGTCGAAGCTGGGCAGTGACTGAGTCCCCCTCCTCCTTCTGAGGGAAGCCTTGGGCCCAGCTCAGATTACAGTAGCCGGAATCCCTGCCGCTGCCATGCGGTCGGCTAGGACCTCGGCTCAACGGAGCCGGAAAAGCAGCTAACCAACAGACCGGTTAGCCAACCAGAACGCAACCAGCAATAAACAAATAAACCTTTTTTATCTCACGAATGAGTTCAAGAATCGAAGTTGAAGCCAACTCGAAGATCACGTCTCTTCTGGCTGAAGACTGAGCCGAAACTGGGGAGTTGCCAGGAAGGGGAGGCGTATCCAAAAAAGATCACATGCTCAGTCTCCAGGCAGAAGAACGGACCAATACCCATTCCTGGCTTCTCTCTCCCAGCCCTATGGAGAATGTATCTTTTCTTTTATGTACACTGAGAGCATATGCACCAAAGACAAATTCCTTGTGTGTTCAATTACACTTGGCCAATAAAGAATTCTAAAACATATGGCTTTAGTTCAGTTTGCAAAATGCATAGCTTTGTATGTTTAATAAAGATTCCAGAACTTGGATGTAACCATCCCTAATAAAATATAATAGTTAGAGGAGAGGGAGTGCTGAAGGCATTATTAGAGGAAAATTAATATGGTTAATTTGCTTTACTTCCGACAAAAACATGAGAAAAGTTTTTTTTTTAAAGCACAAGTTGTGTTATTTGGAAACACAAATTGATTTTTCAATAAATCCTTCCCCATACAAGCAAGCTATGTTTTGACACTGCTGCAAACTTGTTGTACAGAACATCAGGAAATACAAGCGTTTCCTTATCTCCCTTTGTACAGGCCTTTGGGCTTTGCATTAGCTGTATATGTTTGTGGAGATAGGGATATGTTTTAAGTATGTTTTTGAGGTGATGCTGAGGCCAGTTTTTGCGCTTCAATTCATGTGCTTAGAATATAAGGCTCATATAGACTTGAATACACTTTCAGCTCAATATGACATGGCACAATTTCTAAAGTTATTTGTCAGTGGTGTATATTTCATCTCTGGGTAGTAAATTATCATTATATACTGAGTCAATTTGGGAATTTGGTTTTCATAAACTATAAAGAACACTTAATCTAGATTTGAGGGATTATCCATTTTCTAATTTACAGTACTATGGTCATATATTATTTATATTATTTCATCAATGTGTTTTGATTTTTTTAAAAAAAATAAAGATTTTAAGTTTATAAAATAGTTTAATGTTTTCTGTTAACTTTATAACTCTATAAGAACCCACATTTTGTTTTGTAAAATTATAGAAATGTTTTTCTTATTCCAAATGTTTAGGAAAGTTTAAACTTATTCAGAGTATTTTTTGTAAGAATCCAAACAATGTTTTATAAACTTTGAGAGATGAATTAATCTGATATGAGATATCATGGACTATTTGATGTTAGAAATACGTCATATAATGCCACCGTTAAAGCTCAGATCTTTTTAGAGGAATTTGTTAATTTCTGATTCTAATGTATGCCCACATCCCAGCATAGGCACAAAACAATCCTTTGATATCCTTCTACACATCAATACATTTTCCTTCAAAGGCTTTAGAGAAGTTCCTTATGATTATTTTCATAATTCTTTTAAAATGCTATCTTTATCACTGTGTCCTATTAAACTTACGTCGCTGTTTTTCCTACTGCTTCCCTGCAAGATAATCTCATAGTTGTTTGATGGACATTTTAACAAGCATGTCACTGAACACAAAGTAATATTCTTCCAATTTAAGAGATCCTTCCGGAACAGACCAACAAAAAACGTCACCAAGTGCCCAAATCCAGCTTTTAAAATATTTTTAGGATTTTTCCAATCCCAGAAGTCTATAAGAAAGAGAGAAGAAAGAAATAGTGCTGGGGGTGGGAGAGAAAGAGAGAGAGAGATAATTCAAAGCTTACTTACAGGCATTCCATTATGTCTTTCTAGGGATTGAAATACAGTCTCTTTGGGGAAAAGAGTTTGCTCCCAGCAGCATTCAGACAATTGGTCCCATTATAGCGATCATGAGGCTGAGTTAAAGAGTAGCCTTGCAAAAACATAAACAGCTTGTCAGCACAACCAAAGAGGTGGGACTTAGTCTCATGGGACAGTTCCAGCCAATGATCAGTCTCTTTGGCAACTGTTTGGTTAAGATATAGTGTTTCATTCTTAAAAGGAGAGTGGGGGAATGAGAAAAGCCCACAAGAATAACTGTGCCAGCGTGCTCGTAAATGAATAGGAGCTAAAAATGCTTTGCACAGGGAAAATACAAATCATTCTAAGGAAGGCGTCAGCTGTAACTCCTACATGACAGGCCATCACGTAATGTTTTCTATGATTCTAATAGATTTTTGAAAGTATAAATAGACTGTGGGACATTTTGCTTTGCACTGAAAATTACCAGAGCATTTATGGTTAGCATTTAGATTACAGCTTTAAATTGCCAAAACCTTGGTAACAAATT
The DNA here is from genome assembly GCA_003457575.1 of Thermophis baileyi. Classification (NCBI taxonomy): domain Eukaryota; kingdom Metazoa; phylum Chordata; class Lepidosauria; order Squamata; family Dipsadidae; genus Thermophis; species Thermophis baileyi. The sequence goes on along the minus strand of QLTV01003281.1, from coordinate 2,447,730 downwards.
CCATGTCGTGACTTTGGCCACTGTTTCTCAGACTAGCCTTCCACTAGAGCAGGGGTGGGTAATTATGGCCCCTTTATGAACATGCTGGCTCAGGAATTCTGGGAGTTGAAGTTCACAGGTCATAAAAGGGCCCAAGTTGCTCACCCTTGAACTAGAGGAATTCTCCAAGAAAAATAGGAAAAATTATCAGGGAAGCATTCAGGGAATTCTGTAAAACATTTCAAAGTTGAAATGGCTTGGTTTCACATTTGGAACTGGTTGTCTCTATAAGTCTGGAAGCATTTCAAACCCAAATCACTACTTCAAGTTCAAACATTTCTAAAATGATTCCAGCAGTCTTTGTAATTATTAACAGTGTATTATGGGACAGTTCCACCCAATGATCAGCCCCTTTGGTTAATGTCTGATTAAAAGATGGTATATTATTCTTTAAAAGATAATGGGAGACTGAGAAAAGCCCACTTATTCCCCTAATTGTATGCAAACCAGATTGAATTCTCAATATTTTGCATACTGCTACTCCCTAAATAAGATGGCTAAGATTTATGGTCCAAAATATATAGGTTGATTATCAACTCCTAATACAGGCAGTCCATGTTTATCAACCACAGTTGGGACCAGCAACTCAGTCATTAAATGAAACTGTTGCTAAGTGAAACCATGACATACTTATACTCTTACTTCAGCTTTCCTTTCCTTTAGTGACCTGCAAAGGTTGTAAATGCGAGGATTGGTTGCCAAGTTACTTTTTTGTAATTGTGGTCACTAAACACAAATTACCTGTATGTATGTATGTATGTATGTATGTATGTATGTATGTATGTATATATATATATATATATAGTTTCTGACAAGGTTTTGTGTCTCCAGACTTTGCGCAGACAGATAATTTGTTTTAAAAAAATAAACTCTTCTATGGGTTGGATATATATATATATATATATATATATATATACACACATACAGATTACACATAATATTGATCCATCCCGGGAAAAAAAAGAGTGAAATAAAATTATTATGCAGAGCTTTTCTCTGGAGAAGAGGATAGTTTATCTTGATACTTTTAGGACTAGTGGTTTACTTGAAATACTTCCTAGGCTAGAATGACTGTCTGTTTCATAACTGTGACTTCACAAATCACACATTCCTCAAATCAATCAGAGTTTCTGGTGGAATCATTTAGAGGACATTCACATATGTCATCAGGTCTCTGGGTACCAAATTAGGTATGGTGAACAAGTAGATACGATTCTAACAATTTTGGTTTCCTGACTTTTTTGGGAAGCTGACATAACAATGACTAGCAATTAAACTGTAATTATATATCAGCAGCATATACAATGAACTCATATTTTTTCTGAACTGCCTGAATATGCTCTGACATATCTTTTCCATTGCCCTAACTTCTGTCGGAATGTATTACTTGCTTTCTGAAAGACTATTTTGCAAACACAACACCAAAGCTGTAGTTTTGGTTTTCATTCTGTATGTGGGCGAGTACTCCATTTGATGGCAGCTTGTTGTGTTCATGAAAAGGGGGAGCAGCAATACCGTCAGCACAGGGAGAGTCTCCACTTGGCTCTGTTCTACTGAAAGTACCATTGCTCAGCCTGCCTAAGGACCAGCAATTGTTAGCTACAACAATACAATCTTTCAGCAAAGATTTTTGTAAAATGTCATGGGAAGATTCTGGTGCCATCCACATGACATTTGGTTTTGTTTTTAATTCTTGCTCAGTTGAACTTCTATTACTGCAGCATTAGACATCTGTAATTAACATAATGAGAATTAATTTAGATAGGTGCTTTGTGCACAAAGCAACAGAACTGTAACTAATTGCAAAATCTACTGAAAAACAAACTGAAAAATCGTAATTATGGGACTTTCTAACAAACTTGCCATTTTTTTTCAATCTTACTAAGTACAACAAAATGTGAATACAAATTATCTCAACTGCAGCTACACAGAAGAGACAAGGTTAGCCTTTTTTCCATTGTCACTACACAAATTTTTCATCTCTTCTAGATATTGTTACCTGCAGAAAGAAGAATGACGACTATTTACTGGAATCCCTTTGAATAAGACCTAAATACAGTTAGAATAATTCAGACTTAGCATGAACCCAATCATTTCAGATTCTAAAGTTTATGATATAGCATATGTAATTCCAGGCTTTTATGTAGTTTTGATGATACATTCTCAAAACAGATTTTTAAAAATATCAAAAAAGTTTCTTTTTCTACTTGGTAAACCTGAAAAAATAATGCATCCTTGTCAAATCTTATGCCATCCAAATGTGTTAGGATGATAATGGCCAGAACTCTTGGCCAGCATAGCCAACACTTAATTGGCAAAGGATGCCTTGTAATCCTAACATTTGCCTTTTTATTCCAAATCAAATGTTGTCCTTTGGATTTAGGAAACTATAATTATATGGGACGACTCAGATATAAATTTCCCACATTGAGGGAAATTGAGTTTAGATCAATGTTTTTCCAATTTCAATTACAGAAACTTCATATACATACAGGTAGACCATGACTTATGACCACAATGGGAACCATAATTTCTATTGCTAAGCAATGCTGGTATGTGAATAAACTTTACAATCTTTTTAGCCATGGTCATTAAGTGAAACACATTGTCATTAAATGAATCCAGCTCCCCCCCACTGACTTTACTTGTCAGAAGCCCCTTAGGAAGGTCCCAAATGGCAATCATGTGACCCCAGAATGCGGCAAACATCACAAATACATACTGGTTGACAAGCGTTTGAATTTTGTTCACATGAATGTGGGGATGCTGCAGTGGTCCCTTTTTTCAGCACCATCTTAACTTCTAGGACAGCGGTTCTCAACCTGTGGATCGCGACCCCTTTGGGGGTCAAACGACCCTTTCACAGGGGTCGCCTAAGCGCGTGCTAGCCCGCCACGCCCCCTTTGACACCTCATCGCGTGCGGGGCGGGGGGGTCACGGCAGCGGGGCAGGGTCGCGGCATTAGGAAGGTTGAGAACCACTGTTCTAGGACTACCTGTACATGTATAGCACATAAATAATTTCTTTCTTTCAGGATAAGCAATACTATGCTTATCGTATATAACAGAATAAAAAAAAGAGTAAGGTATTGAAATTTAAGGCACAAAATAACAAAAATAGACTATAAATAGAGCAAAACTATTTATAATGCCTATTCAATTTTTATAGAAGCAAACCATATTCCCCGTATCCATATTTTCTTTCTTATTTTGCCTTTTGTTTTTTAAATTTCTCAATGCTCGTTTCATGAATTCCTCAATTTTATACTTCACTTGATCTTCCATATAACAAACAGACATAAGAATGCTCATATGCATCACCCTGTCATCTCTTTTAACATACAGTCCTCACAATAAACCATGTACTATTTACCACTTTTATGCCATTGTAAATGTTTTTTACTCATCATACTATCAAGATGCACAAATTCATTGCAGGTAATCCTTACTTACTGCCCACACTAGGGACTGTCAACCCCATTGCTAAGCAGCACATCCATTAAGTGCAATGTCACGAGACCGCAACTTGTGATTTCTGCCAGCCTCCCCACTGAGACTTTGCTTGCGAGAAGCTGGCTGTGAAGACTGAAAATGACAATCAGAGGAGTATGGAATGCTGCGCCCATCATAAATGTGCTCTAGTTTCCAACAACCTGAATCCTAATTATGGGGATGTTACAACAATACAACTTTGAGGACCAGTTATTAAGTCTTGTTTTTCAGCACTATTGTAACTTCAAATGGTCACTGAATGAAGAATCAGTAAGTTATCTACTTTGTTAGTATTTAAGTATAACTTGCAAGTACTATTTTTTTCTAGTCAAGCAAAACTATCCAGCCATTAATACATTAACTTTCAGATCCATAGTCTTTAGCGTATCATAGAATTTCATATTCATTGTAAATTATTTGTGTTCTTAGCTAGCAATACAGCATCTGCATGCAAAAATAAACAGTATATTTATATCCCAAATCAATACACCTCTACCATCTTAACAAGCTTTTGTTATATACGTAATCCTCGACTTACAACCATTCATTTAGTGATCATTTGAAGTTACAATAGCACTGAAAAAAGTGACTTATGACCGTTTTTCACATTTAAAACTGTTGCAGCATCCCCATGATCATGTGATCAAAATCCAGACTCTTGGCAACTGGCTCATATTTATTATGACGGTTGTAATGTCCTGGGGTCATGTGATAGTTTTTTGCAACCTTCTGACATGCAAAGTCAATGGGAAGCCAGATTCACTTAACAACCATGTTACTAACTTAATAACTGCAATGATTCACTTACCAACTTAAAAATAACTATATTTAAAATAATAAACTATATGTAAAATAAAGAAGTCATGGTGGTACAGTAGTTATTATTCAATATTGCAGGTTAACTCTGCCCACTACCAGGAGTTCGATCCTAAACGGCTCAAGGTTGACTCATCCTTCCATCCTTCTGAGGTCAGTAAAATGAGGACCCAGATTGTTGGGGGCCAATATGATGACTCTGTAGACTGCTTAGAGAGTGCTGTAAAGCACTGTGAAGTGGTATATACCGTAAGTCTAAGTGCTATTGCTATTGCTATTCTCTTCATGTAGTTATCAAAGCCTCAAATTCAAGCAACCTACATTCATATTTAGAAGCAGGGGAATCCACATCTGTGTGTGTCAAAAAAGTGAAGATGGCAGCCACAACTGTATGAAGTCCTGCTCCTTTTATACAGTATATATTCATCTTTAAGAATGGGTAAGGTTTCAATGGTACAATCGTGACTACCATCTCAACTTCCTTTTTTAGTCCTTACAAATACCCGTCTAGTACATTTTTTCCCTCAGTTTCAGACACAGAGCATATCTATTTTTCTTTCTTTTACTACTTCATGTTCTTTACCACTTATTCCTTTTACATTCCAAACTGTAATAATCTTCCATGTGCTATGATCCATGTGCCCAGAAGTAGTAACGTCTCTCTCTCTCTTTTTTTTCTTTGAGCTTTCAAGTCCCCGCAGCTTTCTTAGCAAGCATTTTTGGAATTTTTTTGCCATTCTTTCTTTCCTAGGGCGGACAGAAAATGACTGGCCCAAGGTCACACAGCTTTCTGTTTAAGGCAGAATTAGAACTCTTGGTCTCCCAGTTTCTAGCCTAATGCTTCAGCCATTACACCAAACCTCTTCTCCTTTGTCTGCATGTGCCCTTTTACTCTCATGTCCCAACATTTTGCATGACATCATTAAGCAAATTGCAACATTTGCATCAAGTAATGTCATTTGTGTAATTTAAGTCTTCACTAATATGACATGAATGTTATTTCCATCATTTAGCATTGTAATAATGATACACTTTTCCACTTACTGGACTCTGGGAATATTTTATTTGTTTATTCAGTTTCTATATCTGCCCATCTCTGTCAATGACTCTGGGAGCCTTAGAATTCAAACTTGGGAGTTCAACAATAATTTAAAAAACTCTCTTCCCTTAATTTTGTTAAAACAAGCTGGGTTTTTTGTGTGTAGTTATGTTCCACTTTATTTTACTTCCCAATTCCATTTTCTAGAGGAAAAAAACCATCTACTGCTTGTTTCTACTCATCCTTAGAGTAGAGTTAGAGCCGAGGTAGCGCAGTGGTTAGAGTGCAGCACTGCAGGCTACTTCAGCTGACTGCTAGCTGCAGTTCGGCGGTTCAAATCTCACCGGCTCAAGGTTGACTCAGCCTTCCATCCTTCTGAGGTGGGTAAAATGAGGACCCAGATTGTTGGGGGCAATATGCTAACTCTGTAAACCGCTTAGAGAGTGCTGTAAAGTACTGTAAAGCGGTATATAAGTCTAAGTGCTATTGCTATTGCTATCCTTCCAGAAGCTTTTGCAGGCTCAATTTTTCAGACTTGCCCTATATAACCATGGTGGCACAGTGGTTAGAATGCAGTACTGCTGCTTCTGCTGACTGTGGGCTGCCAGCAGTTTGGCAGTTCGATTCTGACCCGCTCAAGGTTGACTCAGCCTTCCATCCTTCCAAAGTCGGTAAAATGAGGACCCAGATTGTTGGGGGCAATAGCCTCTGTAAACCACTTAGAGAGTGCTGTAAAGCACTGTGAAGTGGTCTATAAGTCTAAGTGCTATTGCTATATAGTTTCTAGATTAGTGCAGTAATTCCAGAAGAGTCATTATTTAATATAGTAAAGGATATATACTCTGATAAATCTATCATCACCCAATATCCTTCCAACATTTACTTTCAGACTCAATACCGTGTTTCCCCTATAATAAGACATGTCCTGATATTAAGCCCAACAGGGCATTTCAGGACATGCGCTGAAATAAGCCCCCCCCCCCAAAATAAGCCCCCTTCCCCAACTACTTACGCATGTGCAGCCCGTCCTGCCCCATCCCCTGCCACTCCCAAATTGTGCCCGAACATCTTACTCGAGTCTGGCAGCTCCGCCACTTCTCTCTCTTAGCCGGTCTCTGCAGGGAAACACCTTGCAATGAAAAGAAAAACTTCTCGCGAGTGCAAGCAATTAACAACTTCTCGCACTTGCGAGAAGTTTTTCTTCGCACCTCTGCCATTAAGCGACAGTGGCTCCCCCGCTTTCCCGCCGCCAATCTCCCCATGCCATCAGTGAATAAAGAGGTGCTTCTCTTCCCGCCCTTCTTTAGCCGAAAGGAGGGTGGGACGAGGAAAAGATGACACCCCCCCCGCTTGCGCTTGCTCACGCGGCGCTTCTTTCCATCGTTTTCACAATTTTCCTGGCACAGACCGGCCGGAAGAGAGACGTGGCGGAGCTGCCAGAGTCGAGTAAGATGCGCGTCTCGCAGCCCGTCCCATCCCCACCTGCCACCCCCAAATTGTGCCCGAACTCGAGTTGCTGCTGCCCTCACCGCCGCCGCCTACGGAGGCCCTGGCCGGCCCCCTGCAGGCCAAGCTCAGCTGCGGGCAGGGAGCACTGGCCTGGCCGGGCCGGCTGAGCTGAGTCTGTCGGGGCTGCCCTCGACGTGGCTGCCCAGTGTCTTGCTGCCGGGCGCCTGGGAAGAATAAGCGGGGCCTGCGGGAGGAAGGGAGTGCAGGCAAGGGTCCTGCGAGGCTCCCCTCCCCAGGAAGAGGCTCAGTCACCATCCCGTCTCGTGAACTCCCAAGGCGGAGGGGCTTCCCGGGCATGCCGGCGGGCGCTCCAGTCAGTCAGTGCTCAGGTGGGGGGACCGCGGGGAGATTGGAGCGGAGAGGAGCAGGGGGGAAGGGGAGGCCTCCAATGACCGTCACCATAGAGCAGGAAGTGCACTCACAGAGCAGCCAGCCGCCGAGCCGGAGTTTGGGGGAGAGCAAGACTTCTGCTGCTTTCCTTGCATGCAGCCAAAAGCAGAAGCAGCAGAAGTCTTTCTTTCTTTCTCTCCCCCAAACTCCGGCTCTGCGGCTTCCAAATCCCAGCCAGGGCAGCGGCCACTCTGCGAGTGCGCTTCCCGCTCTATGGTGACGGCTGGAGCTGGAACTAAACAGACCAGCCGAGAGACGCCACGGAGCTGCCAGACTCCAGTAAGACGCTCTGCCTCCGGCAGCGTTTTGAAATGCGCTCCTGCCTGCAAGGAGGAGGAGGCGAGGCAGGGATCGAGGCTCTGGAACCGGTGCAGCGGGAGGGGGGGGAGAGCCCCAGGCCCCCCATCCCCGCCCCACAGCGACATGGAGAGACGCGAAAGTGCCCTTCCACCCAGGATCCGCCTCCCTGCACCTTTGGCTTGGCAGGCAACTCTCTCGGCAGGCTCCGTAGCGGGGCCCTCCTGCCGCCTCGGCTCTTTCCCGCCGCCAATCGCCACGCCGCACCGCTGGGCATGAGTTAACACCAAACATTTCAAAACGCCATTGGAGGCAGAGCAGGCGTTTTGAAACGCGCTCCTGCCTGCGAGGAGGAGGAGGCGAGGCAGGGATCGAGGCTTTGGAGCCGGCGCGGCGGGAGGGGGGGGAGCCCCGGACCCCCATCCCCCACCCCACAGCGAGACATGCATCTTACCCGAGTCTGGCAGCTCCGTGGCGTCTCTCAGCCAGTCTGTGCACCAAAAGAGTGCCCGCCGCAAAAAGAGCGGCTCCTGGCCGGGAGAGAGAGAGCAAGCGAGAGGCGGGTGCGCGCAGGTACCGACAAAAGACGCGGACACCCCACGGACTGGCTCGGCTCCTCTAAGCTCTGCCTCCGGTGGCGTTTTGAAACGCGCTCCTGCCTGCGAGGAGGAGGAGGCGAGGCAGGGATCGAGGCTTCTTGCGAGGGCGAGCAATTAACAACTTCTCGCACGGAGCTGCCAGATTCAGGTAAGATGCGTGTCTCGCGGCCCGGCCCACCTCCTGCACCCCGAAAATAATAAGACCCCCCCCCAATAATAAGGCCAAGGCCATATTTCGGGGGTCAAAAAATATAAGACAGGGTCTTATTTTCGGGGAAACACGGTATGTAGAGCCGTGATGGTGAACCTATGGCATATCTGAGGACACGTGAGGCATTGCCCTATGTCAGCTCCAGCGCGCATGTGCGCGCTGGCCAGCTGATTTTCGGCCTTCCGGAGGATGGGGGGAGGTTGTTTTCGCCTTCCCCAGGCTTCAGGAAAGCCTCCTGAAGCCTGGGGAGGGTGAAAAACGGCCCAATGGCCCAACCAGAAGTTCATTTCTGAACTTCCGGTAGGCCTGTTGGGTCCGTTTTTCGCCATCCACAGGCTCCGGAGGCTTCAGTGAGCCCCGTGCGCATGCACGGGGGGGCAGCACGGGGGGTTGTGTGTGCATGCGCGGGGGGAAGGCATTGCATTATGGGTGTGGGTGGGCACGCGCTATCACACACGCGTGCGCCCTTTTGGCACCCGAGCAAAAAAAGGTTCGCCATCACTGATGTAGAGTCTAAAAGCTGTATAGAGCCAACAATAAAGTCCTGAATTGGGTCCATATTTAGACAGATTTCAAACAATCTACTAATCTTACAGGAATCCATCCATGAAGTTTCAAAAGGGTTGGTTTAGCGTAAATTGTAAACCCAACTAATTGCATGGATAACCCTGAAATTACAAAGGCAACTGGGAGCAGGACTGCCATCGCTAAGTGATATAGACATAAAGCACAAAGGCACATGACTGCAAAAGCAATCCGAGTTATCCTAGTTTCTGTTGTAACCCCAGGACATATAGGTGGGAACGCCAAGATACATAGGTGGGAACAGGCAAAAGTCTCCATTAAGGAGTGCTGGGGGCGCACAGGTGTATAGGTGCTACAGGCAAGCAGGCACTATGGAGGGAGAATAGGCAGGGATACTACAGAGTACAAGATCCATATGCCCCTTGGGAGAAAAAGCAATCTGAGACCCTCCCTGCCAGCTTCCCATTGACCTTGCTTATGGGAGGCTGGCAGGCAAGGTTTGAAATGATCACATGACACATCTTGCTGTGGTGTTATAATCCAAAGTGACTGCAGGGATTCTGACCATAGGGGATGCTGCAGTGGCCATAATTTTGGGACTGGTATAAATCCTTTTTTTCAGTGCTGCCATAAATTTGAATTGTTGTCTATAGCATATTTTCAAATTTACACTGCACATTTCACTTTATCATTCAAACTGTAACATCATTGCTTTCTTGTCATCTCATGCATCCCTCTTTAATAGCCATGTAAAAATCTATCATAAACAATACATAGCTAAGAAACAGGATGCAATGAATGGATGTTCAACAAATAACATTCCTAAAATAAACAAGATATAAAACTAGAGCAAACTGCTCACCAATCTTCTGGTATTGTTCTTTTCCATTTTCATACAGGAAATTATAAGCATTCCGAGCGTAATTTTCAAATACAAATATATTTAGTACAATAATCACTTCAAACACACAGGCTTTGTTTCTAATATAATAAGATATTGAAAGCTAAATTCTAATTCTAAAATCACAGATTAATATAGCTCTATATTACAAAAGCAAAGGTCAGCAAACAAGCAAAAAGAGTGTTATTAAATATGCCAGGAATCCATCTTTGATATCAGTTTGTAATAAATAAACAAATTTATCTCTAGGAAAAGGTTAAAATTCTTACCATTAAATTACATGCCTAAATCACTGAGAAAAAACAACTTTTCTGTTTCCCAAGCACCATTAGTATTAGGCATTCAAGCTTGGGAGGCACTGAAAGATCATCCTCCCTTTATAAAATTACAAAAGGCTCTATTATAAAAACAAAACAAAAGCACTGCTCACCATCCTTCTGGCATTGTTCTTTTCATTTCTCATACAGGTTTAACAATCCCTTACAAATGCCCATTTATTGCAGCTTTTCCACAAGATCTTGCGGAATTTCTCAGCAACACTTCTGAATTATTTTCATTTTTTTTTTAAACCAGGCAACTAGATGAACAAATTCATTCCTGCTCTATGGAATAAGTAATTGCTTACAGGGTTCTCAAAAAAAGTAATGGTTCCAGTTCATAATTTCACCTCTGTCAACAAATCTGCTCTCTATTAATGCGGCACATCACTACTACTTCTGCAGAGCTCCCAAAATTTTCCGCATCACAAATCATTCCATTGAAAGACGGGTCAGTACTTCCTTTTAAGAAAATTGCTTTCGTCTTCGGCTTTCATGTCACACTGCTCTTTCAACAAGAACACTTTAGTTACATTATAGGGTGGGGAATGAATCCAAACCAAAATACTACCCTTAACGAACAGTCTAAAAATCAGCAAGGAAACCACAAACACTTACTTACATTTGCAAATGTTTGCATGATCTGTGCACTGATCCGGCGATTAATAGTAACAAAAGGGAGAAAAGGTCTTTTGAAGCCACTTTTTATAAGCCCAAGGCCAGGGGAAAAAGGAGGTCGCCATCTGAAAGCCACTCAATGCTACATGCTTCCATCCTCTCTCTTCTCTACCTGCTGCTTTTCCCTTTGCGTGCACCAAACAGCTGTCAGGGTTAACAACCGCGTTAGGAGGTTTTTTCCATAAAAAGGATGGGGAAAAGGAGGCAGGGGGAAAAAAATAGCCAGTGCATTAATCTGTCAGCATTACGCCTTTAGTGAAATGCTACATTTTGCCTCTCTGATGAGCACTGGACCAAATGAAACCACAATCCTGCCTTATTTAAATAAAAGCGTCATGGTATTGCATCTTACAAACACACTTGAGACTGAATGGAAACGTTAAAAAAATAAATGAAGCATTATATTAATCGAGAACAAAACCATTCGCAAATAATTCTCCCCCGACTACATAAATATGATTCCTAAACATGCATTTTAATTCATGAATGCAAAAGAGCCACCAAAAGAGAAGAATCTCCTATCCCGAATCACCCTTTCTTTCTTATTTGCTGGCTCTTAAGGAAAAATAAAAATAAAAAAGCGTAAAACAAGGCGCTTTCGTTTACCGATAGAATGTCTCCATGTAAAAATTATTCTTAAACTGCTGCAAATTAACAGCTGGTGCGCTCGATATCAGATTTCTGCCGGAATGTGGCTTTCCCCAACCACAGCGCCTCCATGTAGGCCCAGGCAAACAACCAAAACCCCGCTCCCTGCATGGAAAACAGCACGCATACAAACGCTCACCCGCCGGCTCCGGGCTGCAGCGACCACGTGATCCCTTTCATTTCCCTTCCCTCCAAGGCACCTGTCTCTGCAGGGAGCAGTTTCTGTGGAAACTGCAGAGAGCTAAATTTCCCCCAACTGTTGCCATGGAAACATTGCATAATCTATATGTCCCAGATTAAGGCGTCTCCTCTGAAGCAGATGTGACATTTGCATCCTAAGCTTTAAAAGGGGGGGGAAACAATGAAAACTGGCCATGTTTTTTTTCTACTACCGACACATGAAATGTAATTGTAGCAAAAGCAACGTAAGGAACTACATCAATGAGAATTTCAGTCTCATGTCCCTTCTTAGAAAATGTCCAAATTAGATTCTTTTCTGAATATATGTAACACTGCTTGGCTCAGAGGGCTTAAAACCAAATATATAAAAAGTAAAGATTTTATATTAAATTTTAAACTCCAGTGTTTTCATAAACAGGAAATGAAGACATCTCTTTTACCAATTCAACAGCAGTACGAAAACAGCCTGAGAAACCTGTGGCCCTCCAAATGTTATGGGACTCCAATTCCCATCATCCTTAATCAAGCATTGACAAAGGAAGATTTTGCAGTAATTCAAAGACATTTGGAGGGCTTTATATTGTCCCTTCATGCTTTAAATACTAGAATGTAGGTATTTCTACCTCCTTAATGTAATTTTTCATTATATCTATATCTATATCTATATCTATATCTATATCTATATCTATATCTATATCTATATCTATATCTATATCTATATCTATATCTCTATCTCTATCTCTATCTCTCTATCTTACTGAAGAAATGACACTTGGCTACAATGTACAGTAATGAGTATACAGCTTGTATAACAGTCTAAATGTGCTGTCCCCTCAAAACAACGCAACACACAGCCATTAAGGTCTAAACTGCTGGCAACAAAAGTGAGTACATCCCTAAGTGATAATGTCCAAATGGGGCCCAAGTAGCCATTTCCTCTCCCTGGTGTCATGTGACTCGTTAGTGGTACAAGGTCTCAGGTGTGAAGGGGGAGCAGGTGTGTTAAATTTGGTGTTATCGCTCTCACTCTCTCATACTGGCCACTGGAAGTTCAATATGGCACCTCATGGCAATGAACTCTCTGAGGATCTGAAAAAACAAATTGTTGCTCTACATAAAGATGGCCTAGGCCAGGGGTCAGCAACCCCCGGCTCTGGAGCCGCATGTGGCTCTTTCATCCCTCTGCTGCGGCTCCCTGTCGCCAGTTGGCTCCACAATTGATAGGGCTTTCGGTTAGGACAGGTAGAGGAAAAAGAACACCGTGATAGGAGGAGACTGGTGCAAGGAACCGGACTTCTGGTCGGCAGAGAAAAAAAGGACGCCATGCTAGGAGGAGACTCTATGGTGGGGGAACTAGACTTCCGGTCGGCTCCAGAATTGAACGGAAGGCTTCCGGTTAGGACCTTTGTGGCTCTTTTAGTGTTTAAAGTTGCCGACCCCTGGCCTAGGCTATAAGAAGATTGCCAAGACCCTGAAACTGAGCTGCAGCACGGTGGCCAAGATCATACAGCGGTTTAACAGGACAGGTTCCACTCAGAACAGGCCTCACCATGGTCAACCAAAGAAGTTGAGTGCCTGTGCTCAGTGTCATATCCAGAGGTTGGCTTTGTGAAATAGACATATGAGTGCTGCCAGCATTGCTGCAGAGGTTGAAGGGGTGGGGGGGTCAGCCTGTCAGTGCTCAGACCATACGCCGCACGCTGCATCAAATTGGTCTGCAGGGCTGTCGTCCCAGAAGGAAGCCTCTTCTAAAGATGATGCACAAGAAAGCTCGCAAATAAGGACATGGATTTCTGGAACCATGTCCTGTGGTCCGATGAAACCAAGATAAACTTATTTGGTTAAGATGGTGTCAAGCGTGTGTGGCAGCGCAGGGCTGTCGTCCCAGAAGGAAGCCTCTTCTAAAGATGATGCACAAGAAAGCTCGCAAACGGTTTGCTGCAGACAAGCAGACTAAGGACATGGATTTCTGGAACCATGTCCTGTGGTCCGATGAGACCAAGATAA